>LTAT01000522.1:71226-95885 GCA_003286495.1 Chlorodrepanis virens | reverse complement strand
AAACAGAAAAAAAAAAATCAAGGCAAGAGAAAAGAAATACACTCATAGTCCCTTCTTATTTTTCCCTCCTCCAAAAGTCTTAACAGCACAAAATAAAATCTTCCTCTTTTGGTTTAGAGCACCTGGTTCCCACTTGCTAGCTAAAAGTAATTAGCCTTTAATTATCACAAGTTACATTTTCACCTGCAAATCACTGCAGAGTCAGGCTTGCCCCATTAGCATATTCATCTCCCACCTGCAGGCATGAGGAAACACTTGTGCACTTCAGATGAGGGATTAACCTTTCATTTTCCCAGGCCTTTGCTGTGTTCTTGGCTGAACACACAAATCCAAATCTGTGGACACGTGCACAGATTTTGAGGTCAAACGGTCTTTTTTTACTAGAAATGGATGTTAAGGGTTTCTTATACTTTTCTACAAGGTTAACCATGGGAAAAACCTTTAAATGTTTTCACAGTAATGCACATCGATGTAGGAAAAAAATCAATGCACAGAAAAACTATCCAATCATTTCATTTTTCTCTCCAGTTTAGTAGTGCTAAGGCAATAGAGATCTTTAGACATTGTTGATATATTAATGAAAATATGAAGCATGAAGTCCTCGTGAATCCTCCAAGAGTTTTGCAATACAGGTAATGATCTCCAAAGCAGGAAGTCTGTTTCTCACTGCCAGACACACCTGCTTCAGCTGACCTCCCAGCAACTTATTTTCAGCTTTTACTGAGCTTATTACAAAATTTATTCTCCAGCTGAATTTTTGCTTTCACAACTGATTTTTTTGTAAATATAATTTTTTTTTTATGAATACAGATTGGATGATGTAAATGTTTACAGGCTAAGGCTGTAACTGTGGAACCAAATACCTCTTTATGCAGGTGGCATGTTCCAATGACTTCAAAAGGCCTAAGAGTGTGTACAAACACATCACTAAGGTGCATATTTTTAGGAAGGAAGCAAAGAACTCTGTTTTGTTTTAGGCCAATATCTGGGATAATATGTGCACAGCTGAAGTATAAATAACACACAAAACATTAATATTAAGTATGGAAAGTCCTACCTTAGGGATTTGCTTTCTTTTACATTTAAAAAATAAACTGAATGCCCTTCACATCAAAGGACCATAAATCCAAAAAATCTGTTGTAGAAACTAAACAAAACAAATGGAAAAAAATACTTAATTCCTGAATCTGAAAACTTTTCTGCAAATAAACTTTCCTCCCAAATAAAAGAGGTAAACTGAATTGGTATGGTTGACCTCCTAAAACAATAACCTTGTGCCAAAGTACTGATCTTACATTTTGAGTATTTTTTTCCTCATGCATTACCATGCATCTTTATGTCACTGCATCTTTATGATTCTGATCAAACTCTGGTGACAAATTATGCATAAATATGCAAAATATGCATAGCATTGTTTCTAAAAATTGTTTATTAGATTTGCTATAATGAGTTCAGCATAACTAGGTCACTGTATCATTTTATTATCATCATCATATTATATTTATGAAAAATGTATCTTAAAACAGTATGGAGACAATATAAATTACAATTGTGAAGTAATATTAAAAAAGCAGCTTATAGAAAGATTGATTCTGTGTTCTCTTTAATCTGCAAATAGATTTTTCTTTTTTAACGACATATAAAATACAATTTACCAGGCACAAACAAAAGCTTTAGTGGTGAACAAGTGCTTGTGATAACAGCTACAATTTCTCATATATAAAATATTTCTAAATCTTTTTTGAAACAATATTATATTCTGTGTTTTGCTTCTTCATCAATGCAAAAAGGTTGACTACATATCTTTTCTGCACTAAAGCCTTGAGACAGGATAAACAACAGCTCAGATATTAATGCACCTGTTTATCCTGTTAGATTTTTTTTTTTTTTTTTTGCCAGTTTACTTCAGATACATGAAATTGGATTTCTGGAGGCTTAGGCAGGTATTTAACCCAAAGGCTTTGATTTCTTCTGAATTAAATTTCTTTTTTTTGGTTTCCACAAATGACTCCATCCTAACTTGAAAAACCCTCATTACAGAATTTAATCAAAACTAATTGAAAAAAAGTTTTCCTGTGGGAACTTAACAAGACAGTATTTTCTACTGAAGATAATTTAATCAAATATTTCTGAGCTGTATTCATCTTTCCCTATTGTCCTGCTGCATACTGATAGACCAGATCCTTCTGACAAGATGCAGTGATTCTGTAAGTAGGATGAAATACGTGTAAAATTAAAATAGCTTAGAAAGGCAAAATATCTACTTAAACTGGAATGCTGGAGTCTTTCTTTTCATGGTTAATAAATTGATTTTGTGAGAGGATCACACTGTAAAACAAGAAATATTTTTGGGTTGAAACACCTTGCTGGACCAATGACCTTACTTTTCCCCAAATGAAGAAGTGGAGAAGATACAAGGCAAAGGATGCATTAGCAAAGCACTGATGTTAATGCTAGAAGTTATTTGTCTATTTTGTCCATTTCTAGATTCAGAAACTGCAAATTTTAGATTGATAGTTACTGCTAGTATTTATTGGTAGTGTTATTTTTTCAAGTCTATCTCAAGCCATATTAAAATTATGAAGGTATGTATGTAAATATTGGAGATAATTTTAATGGTAATAAAGCTATAACCCCAGCCCAAATTATATTGAATTTCTAGGTTAAAAAATTCTAAATATTAAAAAAAAAATCATGGTCCACAACAAAAAGTTATTCTTTAAAAAAAAAAAAATATATACATACATACATATATATATATGTATATATTTCCTGCCAATTCTTCTGATTCATATGATTCTCTCTGACTTGTTTCCCCTCCTCTGCATTATTCACTCACAATTTTAACATTGCTCTTTAGGATTTACAGATTATAGGCACTAGATATTGCTGCAATCAGGAAACAGCCAAAATACTACATATTTTAGATCACATTTCCATGACATAGAAAGAGATTTATGTGTGAAAATATGCATTACCAATATATATCAGTCACTTTTACATCAATATACCATACACAGTTGCAGCTAGCAGACTATCTTTTCATTTGTGGGAGAACTGTCATTTTTGTCATGAAGTTTCTTCAAAGAGAAATATGACACAGTTCCTTTTCTTACTTGGATGTCACAGTAAATACAGGATATTCAAAGCACATTTTCTATACTGAGACAGAGCATAATTATAACTCAACGCATTTGGCTGGACATCAAAACAGCTATCCCATCCCAAATGTAAAGACGCCAAAAAAAATTCATTTTCCCTTAAATAATTGCAAAATTTTCAGCACAGAAGACAATACATCAATTTCTTGACACTTCCTTAAATTGGCTTTTAACATGCAAACTCAAAGAAGGTAATTTGTCTTTTGCCTTCACAGCCATCCCTTTATAGTTTACTAATACCAAAGTGTCATTAAAATATTGCGCATTAAATAAATTCTCCCTCCCTAGCAAAGATTCCACAACCATTTTAAGGCAACTGTAGGTGTTTCAAGCAAAGCTAAGACACATCCACTTTCTGGTTTTACACTTACTTTATGATGATTTTGTTTAAAGTATGTAAAGTTTAATTAGAACAAGCTCAATTTACATGTATTTTGTTAGCATGCACTTAGCACCTCACACTGACAGTCCAATAGGAACACCAGCATATGATTATCACCAATAATCAACCTCATAATCCTTGGCTGTACCAATTCATCAGCAAATCTCTACATATATAAGTGTTATGATAACTTTAAAATCTTTAAATCTGCTTTATGAGACTCCTAAATTCAGCAAATAATCAATAATGAATGCAATTCAATCAGATAGCTTTTTTCCCCCTGAAAAAGAAGACTAAATGAAGCCCTTAAAGAATAAGTAAATGGGGCGTCATCACTTTGTTGTCCAGTATCAGCAGAGTGATTCTGTGTTATGGGGCATAGAAAAATTATTTTCTTCTGACTGCCCAGCCATGAGAAAAAATGACTGATAGTCCTATGGATGACATATTTTCCTACCTGGAACATCTGCTGGGAGCATCTGAGGTCTGTCAGTGCTCAGCAAAAGCCATTATTGACATACTTGTTCTCCAGCAAAGCCTGTTCTCTTTGCTCCGAACGCTCAACACGCGAATCTTGGATTCTCTCAGGAGCTTCATCTGCTAAGTGTGCAGAGACAATTATTTTTCATTGATGTTCTGCTATTATTCAGGGAAAATACTATATAAAGAGTAACTGATAAAGTGCTGTGCAGTATGTAAAATGATAAATATTACTATATCCCTCAAACAATCCAGACCACATTCAAGAATCCCTGCGAAGAAAATATGTGTCCATGGCTGGTTGACTCTTCTTTCAGTCACAACATTCACATGTAAATGTATGTTCTTTTCCAGAATAAGCCAACTACAACAGACAATGGTCAAATATTTTCTTATTATTTAAGAAATTAAGAATATTTATTATTTAAGGAAAATTTAAGAAATTAAGAATATTTTTTATTTAAGGAAAGTATACAAAGAGAAGAAGCCTTTTATTCTGTCCTACTAATGCTGTACTGAGACACATAATTGCATTCCCACCCAGTGAACCCAACCCAACTGTAATTAAACAAAGCTGCTAGTTATTAAATCAAAGATTCAGATTTATTGAATTTTTGTTGTTGTTGTTAATGCTAGTGGCTTACCTTCTGAATATTTCATAAGTTATACATGCTACTATTTCAGGATCAACAGTATATAAGAATGGTGTAGATCATTAAACCTACCCTGCATTAAATTTTAAAGTACTATTTCCATTTACTTTGGCAAACTAATAATGAGGAAAACATTGTGTATTTCATCTGAGAGTTAATAGAATCATTAAATTTGGAAAACTCTACTTGGTATAACTGAATAAAAAATTGTTTTATTGTCATTGTAAAGGATGAAGTAAGAAAGAAATTTAATGAAAAGGATAACTAGCTGAATTTCTTCTCCCTTAAAACCACAGCTTCACCTTTTACCTTCTCAGTGTTTTTCTCTTAGAAGATAAGGGTGATATGGGCATTATGAGGTTATGAGTAGAAAGGTCAGACAAAACAAAGGATTTCCAGAAAACTATTATTTTTTAAACATTATTACCTTGGAATAATTCTGTGATTTTTTTTTTTCTCACAGAATCATACAGGATCAATTATGTTGGAAAAGACTCATAGACACACAACCCTTTTCTTGGTAAGTGTGAACAGCCCATGCTTTTTTCTGCTTTTTTTCCTTTATCAGAGATGCAGAGGACTCCAGTATACCTTGCATCTTCTGTGTCTGTGTCATTCATAACAGCAGCTGCCTTAAAGTCAAGGCTCCACCAAATTCCCTAAGTTTTACTGCCCGTACCATTGGAGAGGTAGGAGAGAGCTTTTTCTACTTTTCTTTTTAAATTACTTAGAGGGTTTGGTTTTGGGTTTTATTTTTTTATTGTCTAACTTTCCACTTGAAACTTTTTCCCTGATTCATGGTTGATACCAGGATGGTACTACTCCCCTGCTGTGAACAGTTGCTCTGAAGGTAACTATCCTTTACTAAGTGATATCATCTACCTCTAAGAGTATTCCATATCCCTCTTCTACCCCTCTTTCCAACATTTTCTTTATAGAAAATAACCCTGAATTAATTGGTTTTCTGTAAGTCATGTTAACTGGAGCTCTGATTGTTTTTGGTCCCATTTGGATTTTTTCCAATTAGTCAACATTATATGTCTGTTTTAAGGTCTGAAAGGATGATGGATCTGACATGCTTTAAATTCTTGCCCATGTGTACTGCCATAAATAGCTCATATTTTTATCAAACATTTTTTACAGAATTATATGTACTTTTAAATAAAATGAGAAGAGAGGTGATATTTCCCTCAATTTTTTACTAACATTCACAAAATGCTTTTTAATTTTTCCATGTCTGTGTTGGGAACCCTTTGGTCCCATGCAAAACTACTTCCCTGTTTTCAGGCAGTTTCCCCACTTAATCCCCAAAGTCCATCACTGATCAGTAGGTCACATTCCTTCATATAAGGTGCAAAGAGAGTCCTATGAGATGGCAGACTTCTTCTGCATTTCCCTCTACATTTGTGGGGGTTTTTTTTTTGTATCATCCTTCTGCCAGTCTTTGTTGTGTTTGTCTCTGGCACAATAAAGAGCTTTCTTGCAACCTTAGACCATCTTTGCCTTTCTAATGCCATATCCATACAGTACCATAAAGTCATTTCCAAGCTTCCTTCAGAAGATGTGTCATCACTCTACTGAATTGTGAGATTGTTGGACCTTTTCCTTTTCTTTCTTTTTTTTTTTTTTAAGTTTTCTGCTTATATTCCAGTGCAGAAGAAAAGTAAACACTGAAAAAAATCCAGAAATGGGAATTTCTTATTTCCCTTAATATTACTATGGAATAAGAGGAACTCAGGAAGGGGAAAATAAGAATCTAACAATCTTGTGCAGTAATTTTTTTTCCTCACAGCTTGTGACCAGCATTGCAGTTATCTATTTATCAACTAAATAGATTAAATCTTAGCTTGGACTTTTACAGACTAAATAAAAGGGCAGAGATATTTATTTAACTTTTGGATAGGCAACCACCATGGATAATATAAATCAGTAAATATATTTCTTTTCCTGTAGAAACTATAAATCTCATAAACAGAGTTCTTGCCTATAAAACCTACAACAACTTATTATTTTTTTACAAAATCAAGCAAGGTCCCCATACTTGGTGGCATATATGAAATTTTCCTCTGCAATTTACAATAATATGACCATTCAAAGTAGGACTGGAAAAATAATGCACTGCATTTTCTTAAAAAGTGGGACTGAATGATGACTAATTTAGTGAGTAATTTTAAACTGATTTCTTTAATAAACAGAAGCAAGTTATTACATAAGAATTAGTTCTATAATTACACAAATGATCAGATTTCTGTTTCTCCACCTTATATAAAAATCATCTATTTGCCAATAAACTCAGTTTATATTTATTGTTTTGTTTCCTAACTAGATGGGACGAAAAATAAATCTTTAGGTGATCAATAGATTTTAAAACTTGATGGCAGACTGTATTATGTTTACATAATACTACTGATTTATCTATGTAGAATTGAATACCAAAGAAAAATAGATGATATAGAAGTTTAGGACTTTTGCAGAGCACAAGGTGCAATAAAAAATGCAAAATAATAAAGCTTACAAAGAGTAAGCATGTCCCAATCATAACATTTTCTTTACAGTTCTGAACTTATTGCATAAAGTCAATCTTAAAGAAACCATTCCAACTTTAGCAGCTGTGTTGAAAGTCATAGCCAAGGAATGACAGAAGTAAACCTGTTTTCTCTTTGCTCTTGCATTAGGTGTTAGCAAACTCAGAGATTGGTGGGTCACCAAAATTTGTTATAGTAGACTTGAATACTCATAGCAGAAACTGAAAAGATGCACACACATCCTAGCAGTGGTCCTGATCAGACCCTCAGCATCAATACCATGCCCCAGTGTCCCACTTCAACTGAATGAAATATATATATAAGTGGGGAACAAAATCACCACAGAATATTAGTAGAGTCATATATTAGATTTATGTAAAACCATATCAGTTTTAGAGATTACAAATAGTTATGTAGCTCAGTGTAAGGTGTGAAGATTATCCTAGAGAAGTTTCTTCAATAAAGTTTTTAATAATATGTGCTATGAGCAATTGTCAGTATTTACCATTCTAAAAACCATGAAAATGAAATTATTATTATTACTGTGTTAAAATTGAGCCATTTCAAAAACACAATTTTTAGGAAAGGAAAGGTATTTTTCAGGGACAGCCCTCCCCTGTGACAGGATCAAGCAGGAAATAAGAAAGGAGTGTGATGTTGGGGGGCTCTAGAGAAATGCCTTAACCTTACAGTGAAGGCATCTCTATTTTTGCCCAGAAAAGGAGAGAAGAGCGAACTAAAGTCAACAAAAGTTCACATCTAAACTAGGAAGTTAAGAAGGGGGAAAAACCAAGTATACTTAAGAAGGGGGAAAAACCAAGTATATGTCCTCAGCTGTGGGGAAAAACATACTTCTGGATTGAATGATACTGTCAAAATAAAATCTATTCAGACAAAATGAAGATTAAGTTTGGTCTCCATCAAAGGCTCAGGTTTGCCTCTTAATTCTGTTCTCAGATATCCCAACTCAGGTTGCCAGAACTTTACTTAACTCTCCATAAGACTACATAGGAAAGCACGTATGACAAGTGAACCTGTTTTAGGATTCAAGTTACATGGCTTTTCCCACCTTTCCTTTCTGTTTTAGAAATAAATATTTAACTTCATCAAGGAACCTGAGCCAAATAGTCCTGATGTCTTTCACAACAGCATGAGGGAAAATAATTACTGTTCTGTTTTCTCTGTGCTCATATATAAAATTACAGCACAAGGCATCACCAAACTTCTATCCCTTTTTAATCTGGGGTTTTTTTTTCTTATTTTCTGTGTGGATTATGTTCTTTTCCTGCTAACTATAAATCAATAGGAATTTTCTCTTTTTGCACGATGTTCAACTGATTAAATCTATTAATGAAATTAGTTTAACTGAGTTGACACAGCAATTATGAGCAAGTGTCAGATTTACAGCCTCAGCTTCTCCAAACCAGAA
Source organism: Chlorodrepanis virens (assembly GCA_003286495.1). Lineage (NCBI taxonomy): Eukaryota > Metazoa > Chordata > Aves > Passeriformes > Fringillidae > Chlorodrepanis > Chlorodrepanis virens. Next base: position 87,255 of record LTAT01000522.1, on the reverse strand, counting down.
GAAGATGAATTCTAAAAGATGCATATATTGTTCAATATTAATAAAAAATAAATTATAATTGGCCATTTGAGGGGAAAAATGGATCAGAAGGGTGGAAAATAATTTGAATAGTTTTGAAAAATATACACTTGTAAAATTTCTCTGAGTATGGATGTGTATTATTAGATGTTGAGTTGCCCATCTTTTCATGTCCATAAAGTCAAAATATAATCAGTACTTTGCTCCCAAAAAGAAAAAAAAATCTAATGATGGCACACTAGTTTTCATACTGATACTAGAAAAAAAAAAGGGAAGTGGGGGAGGTAGGGATACATAAATATTCAGAAACTTTTTCCTGGAGGAGTTTGGGTAAGGGAAGATGTAATCACGTCTTATTACTTTCAACAATATTTTCCCCAAACATGACACGCAAAGTTTTAAAAAATAACTGTCTACATAAGTAGCATAAGCTGTAAAAACTGAAAATAATGAAAGAACCACCCAGGACCTATTTTCTACTTAGCTTTTCTTGTTGTTGTATAATAAATACAAAGCTAAGAATATCCTTGTCTTTCTGCAGAGAACATAATGTTTTTGGCACAAGATTTTACTCTTATAGAAATGGAAAAAAAAAAATTTAGCTGTCAGAATCTTAGAAGACCAGTTTCTATAGTAATGAAAGTTCATAGACAAATGATATTTAATTTTGGACTCATGAATATAAAATTTTAAAATTAAAAATTTAAAATTTTAAAAAAGTTTTCATGCTCTAATAATCAATAACTGTTTTTATTTCTAAAAGATAAAACCTTTTTAAGATCCCTGACACAAATTACAATGCTAAATTGATATGATTTGTTGAATACAGAAACAGGGATTGGAAATATAAATCTGTGCTCTGATCAACAGCAGTTCAGGTCAGGCCTTGGTTGGCTTTGACCATCCAAGTCATCAAAATCTTCAAGGATGGAGAGATCACATTTCTTCTGGGTGATCCTTTCTTGTGCTGCCCTATATGAGCCAACAGAACAGAACAGAACAGAACAGAATTCTTATAACATGCTATAAGTTCCTGTGCTTGGACTGCAACCATTGCATCATTAGCAAGGAAAAATTTGATGTTAACAACAAACACATTAAAAAGACTGATAATATTGAAGGAAGAGGCATGAGAGATTTTGAAAATTTCCGTGGAGGGAAAAAAATGTATGTGGTGTCAGACAGCTTCTATGACAAAAGCAGAGTTATTGTGCTCACTAACACTGTAATCAAGTAAATAAGAATGGAACACTGCTTTCCAGAAATCATCGGAAAAGAAAATATTTGTGTAATTGTTTCCAGGCTTAATGAAACAACTGATAGAAAATTTTTTGCTACTGCAAGAGTTTCTCCATCAATCAAATGAAAGAGACACCTCAGGGTAATATATGTCAGACCTAAGCAAACCCATGCTACATAAAGTTCTCAATTTAGAAAAATGAAATGAGAAGAGAAAAATCAACTAGAAGGTCTACTGATAGAATAATTGCCACCATATGTTGCTGTTTTTCTTGCACTGCTGGAGGACAAATCCCACAATTCAATTTTAGATTTTTCGGAATCTATGTTCAGGTATTCAATGCCCCATCTTCGTAGAAACATATACATATCCATAAAAAGCAACCTCCAAAGGATGTGACTGTTTCCATTTACTGTGTTTTGGAGAACCTTTGTCTTATTTTGCTGTCACCAGTCCCATGGCAATGCATCTACCAACACACTCACTTTGGAAGAAACTCTATTGCAGGCATTAGCATTTAGCCCAATTGAGCTATGGCAATCTATTGTCACATTACATGGTGAATATTTGTATATCTTTGTGTTGGGTTTTTTTTGGTTGCTTGGTTTACCATGTTTTGCTGGGTTTTGAGGTTTTATTTTTGCAGTTGGTTTTTCTTTATATTAAGATGCATTGTAGTAGACAATACTTTTGATGTTACCTCAAAGTTCAAAAACTTAGAAGAAAAGCTGAATCATTTGGATATCTTATCACTTGATAACCACCACCAAAAGCTTTTTAGACTGACGTCATGTAGGGCAAAGAAGTCTGCACAATCATCCAGTAGGTAAATTGCAAAGATAATTTCTCCAAAAAACTGGAGCTGCCTAAGAGTGTCTCAGATGTACCTTTTGTTTCGTAACATTGGTGGAGCTAATTGTAAATTACTAATTACAGCAGGGTGATAATGTTCCTCAAAGTATCTATTGTTTAGCTTTAATATCTCTTTGTTGAGTGCAAAGTGAAGCTGATGGATTTGGAAAGTGCAAATACTGCTGCAGAAGTTGCTTTAACTGCAGATAAGAGGAGCAGGAAAGGCCAGAAGCCAGAATTTATGTTCAATGGCAGCTCAGAGAAGTTATAAAAAATTTATTATAGTTTTGTTCTGTATGCACAGTGTATGACTGAATGACATAGGTTTAGAATGTGTCCTAAATTTGACATTTAAAGAGCCTAGAAAGGATATAACTCAATGGCTCATGTTCAGCTCTGACTTAAAGCTTTCCTAGCAAAAATACATTATTAAGGACAGTTGACTAATCTATGAGCTGCATAGAACAGATTGCAGTTCTTCAGCTGTTAGGAAAAATAGTTATGAATGGATGTTGCAAGAAAAGTGTAGGTTGATCAGAATTCATTCAGAATACATTATGGATAAAAAAAATAACAGATTATAAGCCATGGTGAATACATTCACCTTAGCCTGCCGATATTTCTAACTTTCTACCAGTAGCTGTACAAAGCACTTGGCTGAGAAGCATTAACTGTGGTTTAGTTATTTTAAAATATAGTCAACTTCAAATCACATGAACTGCAACAGACCACACAGAAAGTCTATTTTATTACAAGCATGATGAAAGATGAAAATCTAATACTTTCAAGAACAAAACACAAATTAAGACTTTAGGAAAAATACTCTTACTGAAATTATGATGACTGCTGCAAAACTAATCATCATTCTTGCAAATACAATATTTCTCAAGGAAGACTCTAAAACTGCCAACCATCTATGTATATAAATGGAGCATTAATTTGAAAGGCAGCTCTTAGAAAAGACTGGAATCACAGGAGGAACTCCTGGAATTTACCTCTGAATATTGCAAGGCCTAAGCAATAGGTGATTTTTCATCTGTTGAAATATGAAAAATTGACCAGTCTCTTAGATGACAGTGCGATGTCACCTTCCTATTAGATGGAAGAGGTCATTTGCCTTCCCGTAGCTGCAAAACTGAGATTGTGCCTTCACTGGAAAGTCCATTGGTGTTTTGGTTTAATTTAGTATTATAAACTCTTCAAAAAAAGTCAAGAGCTGGGTTAAACTCCACCAAACATTACATGTCACTGATTTAAACAAGCAACTACGCTAAACTAACCACACATTCTCATTCTAAGCATGAATTCATAGGAGCCAAGACATTAATCTGTGCTGCCTATCAAATATCCTCATCTAGTACTCTAAAACTGTCATAACTATTTCTTGTGTGCTAATTATCAGTCATGGTCTGGTTAAAAACGCTCTCATAAGTCCAAGGAATTACTGGCAGTTTTGAGAAGAAGCATTTCCCAAAGAAGCCTGCAAGAAGGTTTGTTTGTAGATATAAAATATATTTGGGACTATAGGTGGGAGTCTTTCTAATGCAGTTTCAAGATGAAATGAAAAAGGGCCAGTGAGCCACTTTCCTTTCAATTTACATTCAAAGCCTAGAGAAATATTTCATCCATGTTCAGAGAAACAAACACCATCTTCTCATCTCTCACAAGTGGTCAACACCTTTGCAGAACTGATGGGTGAAGTTGGAAGGCATCTGCTTATCCTCCCATGTCTCACCATCAGGAGCAGCTTCACAACATCTGTTTTGCTCTTTTCCCTTTGATTTCTTCTCATATCTTTGCCTATTTTAAATCCCCAGGGGACTGGTGCTTTAAGTCTTACCATCTGCTACTTAGCCATTAAAAATGAGTACAAGTAAATATTAAAGCCTGCTGGAAAGCAAGCGTGTGTATATGCACTGATTTTAAGTGTATATTTTCTAAAGAAGAGATACTAAGCAAATGGAATGAATAAAACCTCACTCAGCCTTATTTTAATGGTATTAAATGTCATGTGAAATATTTTAAACAAATGTAATTAAAATCAATACAGTTTCGAGATCAAATTAAAAATGAGATTAAGGTCTCTGCCCATAAAGAATCACACAAATCTCTAAATCCTGTTACCTATAAATAAACATCCAAATGCTTAATGCTTAATTACCTCAACTTTTGTCACTATATTTTAGTCAGACTCCAGGTCTCATTCTGTCTTTTCTGTTTGAATTATAGGAAAGCTACTCTCAGAAGTCTGAGAAAGGTAGTTATAGGCTGTCCAGTCACTTCATTTTCTCTCAGAAAAAAAAATGAAATAGATTGATTTTTTTTTAGTACAAAACATATTTTACAGACTGAATCATTCATGTAGCTCTTTTTATCCTAAAATCTCTGTTGTTCATGATGTATTGCCACCAGTAGTTACAATACTCTAATACTTATATATCAAAGCTGTGCTCAGGTATATTTTTATGTCCTACCACCAGTTATACATTATTTTTGCTGTTACATTCTTTCTGCATTGAAAATTTGTCCTTCCTTGCGTATCTTTCCTTAATTTTAAAATCTTTTAATCACCAGCATATATCAAAATTGAAATTTCCCACCTCATAAGCTCTATTTTGAAAAATTATTTTTCTGCAATTTCTGACAATTATTTGTACCACGATTTCCTTTCTTTTATTTTATTGTTTTTCTTGTTTCCTCTCTTAGTTGGTATGTTGTCCTCTTTTAAACAGCAGCAATGGAACTGTTTGGGGAGATCATATAAAGACCTGTTTAACAGTCCATCATTATTGATCAATTATTGGTTTTCTTGATAAAGGGTGTCTATATTTTCTCACACATCTTTGTGCAAAAGTATTCTTGGTATTTTAGTTATGGACATATTTCCTAACAGTTAATATTTTATGCAAAATAATATATCATAATATTTAGGAAAAATCCAAATGTATATTTTACCCTAGTCTCAAAAAAGTTATTTATTACATGTTGGTGAGCTCCAAGTGAAGAGAAATGAATCTAAATTTATACTGTGTTAGTTTTTTGAAACTTTTTTGCTTATGGAATATTTTGTGACTTAGTGATCACTGTGAACAATTCAGTAGATTAGCAAACCATCTTCTAATGTGGAAATAGTTTCTTTAGTGGTTTCATAGGAGAAATTTAAATTTTTGTATATTAGCTTTATGTAATTGCTGCATTACTAAAATTCATTTGCATTAAGATCTTACAATAATAATACAACGTTCTTGTCTAATTATTGTTTTTTGAAACAGATCTATGTCATGCGGAAAAATTTAAGAGCCAGTACCAATAATTTTTCAATTTGCAATGAGGTTTAAATAAAGTACTTACAAAAAATCATGCATATAACTTCAGAGTGCCTCATTAATTTTGCCAATATTACTTCGAAATTTATTGGGCATAAAGATATTGAAAAATATTTTTAATGAGAAATTGATGACAAAAAATTTGTTCAGATTGTTTCTGAGGTAGTGTTAACAGTCAGTCAAATGGTGGTTCACCCTAAAAAATCTTGGGATTTTCATTGTCCTGGTATGGTTGATATTATTGCTCCTATATGTACCTCCTTACAATGCTTGTATTATCAGTTTGTTTCTTGCTTGCATCCTGTATAGTCCAACAAAGCTAAACCCCATATTTGTATGTAGCATTTAAACTATTTCCAGAAAATTTAATTAAAAACTATTCTATCACAGCGCTAATAAATATTCACTTAAAAAAAAATTATCACCATCAAATATAGTGAAGTCCTTTATTTGGAAACAAAGATTTATCTCTACATAAAACTAATTGTCTTCCCCTCCATCCATGCCTCCATCTTCAGCAATTCTAACACTGTACTGAGTTATCAGCCAGTGCATATTAAGACTATTTTGTTGTGTTTAGCTTTTATGTGTTGGCAGTCTGGTTTTACAGCTTTTTAAACAGATGGTTTTATATCAGTAAAGCTTAACAAGACACAGAGCAAACAAAAATAAAACTCTCACTACCAATATTGCTTTTCATTGCCCAGTTGCTGCCAACTAAGATATATTGAACCTATCTCTATCTAAAAAGCCAACAAAAAGATGCTGTTTCACAATTCCTGAGTGTATAGTTATCAATTTACAAGACTAAAAATTCTAGGAGTGAGCTCGTGAACTGTGTAGTTATAGATTTCAGTCATGAACATGTACTGTAAGAATTATTGTAAAAGATGCTATTGGCATGATCTGCTGCCAGATTTGACTTCTGCTATTTTGTGAATACCAACAGAAATTTCAGCTCATGAGATCTAACAGACCCTGACTCTTTTTTTTAGGCTATTACAGCAGATTTCAGAGCACAGATCATATGTGCATTCTGTGATATGGTAGATGCCAGTAATGATGGATAATTCTCTCTCTATTCATAATTCCAGAAGCCATGGTTTTAAATAGGTTCTCAGGGCTAGAAAATAATTACGAATACATTTTTATTTTGTTGGTTTAGTTCCCTGAAGAAGTAGTTTTGGGTGATGCTTAAAATGCAATCATACATCTAAAAACATGCATTGCACTTCTCAGCTTAATCCAAAACATCACCCAATCTTCTTACACTGAAACATAATCAATTCACAGTAAGATACTTTGTCTAACTTTGATGGTCCAGATGATAATAGTTGAGCAACTGTTTCAAAAAGCTGTTTGGTTTTTTGTCTTTCCACCCAGATAATGAATGGATAATTTAAAAGAAAAACTATTTAAAAATTAAACACATTAGTTCAATATTTTAACAAAAATCCTTAAGCACCAATGGAGAAAACAAACCAAAGATTTACCCAATATTGTTCAGTATCAAATAGTTTTGAATAAAGAAGTAGATCCTTCACTTCTATGGTTCTGTAAAATTGTAACTCATGTTAGAAAGGATGTTCTGTAAGACTATAAGTGACCTAAAATACATATTGTTTAACAACATGTATGTGAGATAACATCTCACATGGATGTGACATAGTATAATGAACATATATATCATTGCAGAGCTCATACTTACAATTCATCTGCAGAAGTCCTTTTACCTGATTACCCGATAAAGAATCTTCCTCTAAGTTTAACACTAAAACTTTCAAAATTATTCCTTATAACTGTTTGAAAATCACCTTGAAAGTCTTGGGGACTTTGTGCACTATTTCCCAAGTTCTAAACATAGCTGCCAGTCAACAGTCATATACTTGCATTTGACACAGATATAACTAAAAAAAGTCCTCCCAAGTCTCGACGGAGTTACTCTAGATTTACACGACCATTCCTGAGATACACAGAAGTTTGCATCTTTTCCTAAGTCTTAGAAAACATCAAAGACTTAATTTGCAGCCTCTAATTTTGGAATTGTTCAGGGAAATCAGATGATCTAGTCACAATACTGCAAAGAGGGAAAACACAGGGATTCAGGGCCCAGACATACAGGACAGCTATTCCTGTGCTCTGTTTTCTGTGGCAATCCTTGCCTGAGCAGTGCCAGAGACCTTGAGAAGTAGGGCAATCGTTGTGCACACCGAGAGTTAGCGGAGCTTTAACTAGCACAGCATTTCATTCAAGAAGTCAGCTTCAGAACTTCATTTAAAATTATCAGGGGCAAATTATCTGGGAACACAAGAAGAAGCAATTATTGGTTTAATTAGCCAGCATTCACCACGTTGTGCTCCTTCTCTTTGTTGGATTGCCAGGCAATTTTGTAAAATCATTAAGCAAGGGAACTATAATTCCACGATGACCTAATCTGCAGCTCTATCCTATCACACTGGAATATTTTAAAGTTATTTATGACTGTCCTCAATAAAAGCTAAGTCCATTGGGCAAGAAACACTTTGGGTCCTCAAAATTCCTAATGGCTTCCCTTAGTGAAAAGTTTTTGTTGTGTTCAGTCATCTGTTCCTTTCTATGCTTGAAAGAGAAGGTTTGCTATGAAAATAATTTAATGTTACTGTGGAAGTGCACAGGACACACAAAGATATATTTTAGTAACCCAGGGGAAATAAACCACAAACATTTCATTTTCATCATAACCTTTGATAAAATGGGCATGAAGGAAGATTCAAAACAGTGTAAAACAAACTCAAAACATATGATATTGATCTTTTTCCTGAGAAGGAAATTGGGTAAATAACAGTATTTTTCTACTTAATCTCTTGGACTTTGACAGTAGGAGAGATTTAGGAATGCAATTTGTGGCATTTTATTATTTTTTATGTCTTGCTTTCATCATCATCCTCTCATGAGGTTTATGTTCTTTCACTGCACCTTTGACACAGGAGGCTAAAACCAAGGCTAGATTTAAAACCATGTATCTTCATTCTTCTTAAGCAGTAACTTAGAATAGTATCCTTGTCACCAAAAATTACAAAGCTTCCCAGAAGATTACATGTGAAACACTTGGAATAAATTAAAAGTTGAAAATATCAATTGATACCCATACATGAAGATACAATTTGCCTAATTAAAGTGTTTCACTAGGCTGAAATAAATCTGTAATTTTTACATATGCTTGGCTAAACAGAAAACTGATTAGGACAAAAATGGCAGTTTTGATTCTAAAAGAATTTTTCTAAGAACACTTTTCTAAGCTTTATCTACTTTATGAGTGAGATACATTAAAAATTCTATGCCAGTTTAAGTTATGTAAAATATAGTACAGAAAGGCAATTGATTTTTATAATAATTTTGTGGAAATCAAATAAACATATTTTTTACATTATTAAAGAAACAGAATAACTTGACCAGAGCATTTTAATTTACTACTGCTCTCAGAATGTTGACCTGGAGCAAGTACACAACAATTAACTGTATCACCTAATCCTGATACAGCAGTGTCAGAATTTTAAACAGTTTCTGAACATCCAAAGGCACAAACTCCTAAAAGGCAGAAAGGAGAAGTGTATGGGTATGTCTGAAACTTCTAACTATTCCTAACTATGGAATTATTTAGACTTTAAAAAATATGGTTTGCGCTACTTGCATCTACTGTAGATAAAAGATAATGCCTTCATAAATGTGCTTAATGAATTAAGTACAACCTAATTTCTCCATTAAATTTTACCTGTAGCTCTTCAGGACATGAAAATACATTGTGATGTTTACACTATACACCGAAACACTCAAAATGTGTTCTTTAATACATGGTTCTTAGTCTTATATTGCTTCACTTTAGCCTGGGAAATTAAATGAGCATTTAGTTTAGACTCTCATAATGGTTTACATTTTAAAGTGATATGTGGTGCTATAAAATGCAATCAAAGAAAACTGCAGGCCATGAAATTCCTAATAAAACAACAATAAAAAATTGCAAATCACAGACCTCACCACTGCAGAAATGAAAGAGAAATGAAGCACTAAAACAGTCAAATGTCACATAAGAATCCTGGCCAGAGCAAGAATTTTAATATGCTCATGTCTTGTCAGCACTGCTCATCTAAGTGTCAGCACTTAGAGATGAAGGAAAACTGTATAAGTAGCTATATATGGTTGTACTGTTTTCATATGCAGAATTCTAAGGCTGTTTAATTACACCTGATAGAAGTTAATTCATGCTTTAAATCCTGTACCACAGTGAAATGCAAGAGAAAATCACAAACAAGTGGAGCTCCTGAGAGATAAGCGGGGAAAAAAAAGAATTGGATAAGTAAAGCACAAATGTGGAAAAAAAAATTAACTGCCAGCATTGCAGAAAATACTGGGAAGCTTCTGGGAGAAGGACTGCAAATGAGGACTCTCCATTAATATTGAAACCTTCCTGTTCAGACCTTTCAGACACCTGGCTCCCAGTTTCATTGTCCTAGCTCTTTCTTCTCAATAACTATGTCTATCTGTACTACATTTGATAATCATGGTCAGTTCAGCCATAAGTTCACTGATGCAAGTGGCTTATTTGTTTTTTGATCAGTTCAGTTGTTCCTGCACAGCAGTTTGGCAGTCTTGGACTTGATCTCTACAAATATTTCACCCTCCTTTTACCTTGCAATGCAAACCCCATTATGTGTATCTCAGATGACTTTTTGAACTCTGCACTAAGGTCTCTTTTTTATCTTGTCAAAGCAACTGTGACAAAGAGTAGCCTAAATCAGCTGACTTGCATTTCTATATGATGAGAGTTGTGTGGTCCAACTTTTATCCCTCTTGTCATGGGACTGTGTGCCCTTCACAGTTGCAAGGACATTTGCATTTTTCCCAGACAACAGAGAGAATTGCTTATTATATTCTGACTTCTTTACCTTTCATTGCCTGCATTATTTCCAGAGGAAGGAATAACATCCCTAGGTAAGATCTTACCCTCATACCCTCAAATCAATGTGGTTGGCTTTTTCTTCATGAGTGGCTTTGAGTGATGCTCTGTGTACCCCTTCAAGGAATCATTCTGGTGCTAATGGGCTAGCAATTATCTTTTGAAGCTCAGCCATTCTTGATGCCCATCACTCACAAGAAACTGGGAGCACCAAGGAAGCTGTGGAAGAGGTGAATTCTCAATGTTGTGTTTAAAGCTGTGTTTGAGAATGATCTCAAGAAATCAATGAAAGCTGATGCTACAGTCATGCATACACTAGCCTTTAATTTTCAATATTTTAAATAGCATAAAGACAATTCTTAACATTAAAATCAGTAACCTGATTTTTTTAAAAGAAATATTTGCCATGGTGTAAGAGGACTGAATTAATGATTTAAATTGACTGCTTGCACAGATGACTTTTAGATAAAGCCTTCTAAGAAGCATATTATTTCCATGCATGGCAATTTACATGTGAAATTTCCATTAGTGATAATGGCAGTGGCACGTATAAATCTCCAGTTCCCTTTAACATTAATTGCAGTCATCTGTGTAAGTACTTGGATTTTCAATGACATTATACCCGTGGTCTACAAAGTCAGAAGGCATCACAGCCCAGAGAGGATAAACATTAAACACTGTCATTACTGGTGGCAGGTAATAACTAAAATCTGTATCTGCACCATTGTTGAAATATAGCACCACATAAATTTGAAAAAATACTAACGAAATATCTTGCCTAATTCACCAGGCTCTTAAAATAACTAGCTGACAGAGTTTTGAATTAAGCTGATTATAATTTTTGAGTATGCTCTGCTAATTCTCTGAAAGTTACTAATTTACCATTTATTTGAATAGGTCTGTAGAATCCACTTTAGACTTTTCTAAGTCTTCAATGTTTGATTTCTTGTAGTATGGGTTTTTGTGTGAACTTTCAGGGCAGCTGTTGAAAACTATAAGTGAACCAACAGAGCAACCCCTGGGATTTTTAAGAGTTCAAATAGGCTTCATGTTAGATGCTAAGAGATTGAGAAGAAACAACCTCAAGTAAACTTTAGTTGAGCAAATTAATTTAAACTGAATTTCAGCTATATCTGTTAATTTATCAAAACTTGAAACTTGTTAATTTATCAAATTTATCAAAACTTGTAGCTGTCAAATCATCTCCTGAAAAATCACGAATAAATAGTTAAAAGAAAATAAATCAAAATTGCATTTGCTATCTTTACATGAGCTTTATATGAAATCTGGTTTTAATTTAGCAATAATTTTACATTATATTAATTTTGAATCAGATAAGGAAGCACTATCTGATTACAGTACAAACAGTAACAAGAAGTTATTTGTTTGCATTCGGTGTCTGACAGCCAAGAGGTCTCATCCTGCTCAAGTTTCCAGGAATGAACAGTGGAGGCAGAGTGCTTTGACAGTGCAAATAAGAATTAAAACCAAATTAATTATTTGCAAAAACGGAGGAACAACAACAAAAAAATCTCTTTGAGAACCATGTGTAAACTCATACTATAATAAACTGACTTGCTTGAGGTGTTGGCTGAGGTGTTTCTTAGAACTTGAAAAAAATTATAGCACTGTACCCATGACAGTAGCTACTGAAATGAAATACAAAATAAGACTTGTTTCAATCTTCACAGATCCTCAAACCACAAAATGGAGGATGATTGGAATTATTTTGGATGATGCATGACAATAAAAATGTCAGCTGTGCTTTGAACTAATTGAAACTAGGCCTTACCTACACTTGTAATTTATTATCAATACTTTGATTCTGAAATGCTCTGTTAGCAAAATGTTGCTAAGATGAATTTCTTCTCATGTAAGGCTTAATAATTCCAAATATCTGGAATTATTACCTAATGGTGCCTATTTCTCCTTGTTGACTCTAAAAGAATCTTGAGCAAGTATCTCAGAATTTGACAGCAATTTTTGGATGTCAATCACCAGACAAGAGAACTGCCACCCTTCTTTTACACCTAACATCCATCAGCAGAATTATTATTTTATAAATAGTTATTCTAGTCCTCCTGGGGCATATAAACTCTTACCAGAGAAAGTCAGTCTGGGTTCTTCAGTTATCTTCTTTAACTACATCTAAATTTAACTTCTGCCAGCAGCTCCACATTGGTCAGAGATAACTCATCAGCCCTCTGACAGAGACATGCTGGCAGGTTTTCCAGCACACCTATCTTTAGATTAGCCTTAGCACCGAGTTAAAGTGCATCAGCAGTCATGGCTCCGTCGAGGCTGATTCACAAAATTGGGATTACCTAAGGTACTCGTGGTTAAAGGTACAGCTTCTGTGTCTTTCACATTCCACTCTGCTGAAATACCTGCAGGAGAAGGGGGATAATTTAAACTTTTCATTGTAAGTGAGTCCTCAGCAGCTGTTTTTTAGCCGTGAAAGGCATTTGTGGGAACAGTGCACCGTGCACCGGGGCAGCATTATAGCGGTGACGGTGATGTGCCAGGCAGCGCAGTGACACTCAGACATGAGCCAGTGAATATCTATCAATCAAATCAATCATCAATCAATAATGAATCAATACCTGCATCTGACTGTCCCACCCCATTCTGAGCAGAGGTGGGCACACATACACAAATATGGGCCAGGACACTCTTAAGCTGTAGTTTTAGTGAAGAGAAATTTTATCAGTTCTGGTGACAAAGGTACAATGAATCATTTTCTTAGAGCAGTCCAGTTAGTCTCGATGAAGGGAAAGGAGTTCCTGGACTTTTTTCACCAATTCTTTTGAGGAATTAAATTTTGTTTTCTCTCCTGTCTCCCTCCACACCTAACTTTTTGTTTTAAAGCACTAAAAAGTATTACATCTCTTCACTACAAGCCAGCCAATATCTAAATAATTTTACACATTTTTTTCATTGCAAACATTTTAGCATTTTACCACTATTTTAGGATTCGAAAGTAAAATAGAAAGCAGTACTCATCTGTCACTGTTCTATTGAGAATGCATCTATTAGTTGTGAAGTAGAATTAATTATCTGCTAGCTATTTGTTTTTCTATATTGTCATGAAATGTAGATGGAGATAAATTTATGTACTTGGCACATTAAAACCACTTCAGTGTTTTATCAACTGACTGGAGGAGTAGGTAGGGATTTTTACACTTTAAAAGGTAGAATTGCATTCCCTACTTTCATAAGTTACCTCAAGTAGACATGTAGTGTGCTTCACAGCAAGTGACAGAGAGGACTGGATTTTTTAAGGGGAGAAAAAGACCAAATCTGTACCTGATTAAATATTTGCTCCCAATAAAGAAAAAAATTATAAAATTGAAGGTGGTTTTCTTTTTTTTGCCTTCTACACAGTAAAAGATGGTAAAATATAAAATATTCTTGAAGTGCAAAAGGAAATATGGAATTCTAGTTTTGAGTCACTGCAATGATTTTACCCATTTCCCTTAAGATTTTTAAAAATTTAATGGAAAAAATGTTACCATTTATATAATTTTCCACCTTCACATCTGATTGAGAATATGTAAATTTCTTCTTTATGAAAACATTACAATTGTCTACATCTGTTTGGTTGTTTAAACATAATCATACATTTAAGAAAATGACTTCAGAAATTCTCCTGACTAATATATAGGATGGAATTCACGAGATGTTCCAATTTCAGCACCAAATATTGGTATTTTGCCTTACTGTCTCATTAGTCTTCAGATTATATTTTTTATTTTCTTATTCTATAACTTAAAGGTTAAATTCTTAATGAAATTATCCATGATTTTTATAGCTGGCTCTTCTGTTAAATATCTCACCCAGAATTTTGCATATCATTAACAGATGAATAAGTCTGAGAGACAAAGATTTTTTTGGAAACATAAATTTTTCTTCATAAGTGCAATGTCTTAAACAGGGCTTTTGTTTTTTGTTTTTTTTTTTTACCTTTTTTTTTTTTATTTTTTTTTGGTACTATCACCTGAAAAGTTGATGTTAATACTAGAGCTGTGAAATCTGAAATACCTTTTTTTTTTAGCTTCCTACACTCTGAAGAGGTCAAACATTCATTTAGGGCTTACCTTATAAACCACATGAAGATAGTGACACATGATACAATTCCAGAATTCAGTTAAAAGAATTAAGGATGCACAGCAAGCAATGTGCCTAGATTTTGGCCTGGATCTTCTGAGTTTTATTGTGTTTATTGTCTTCACTATAATTTCTTAGGGTTATAAAAGAAGTGCTGCAAATGTGTCTTCCAAGAGGGTTACAGTATTGATGTCAAGTGTCTCTAATAGATTTTTTTTATCTAGGCAATAATTTTGGAACATGCAGGCTGAGGTACAGTGCTGGGCACTGTGAAGGCCATTTGGAATTCAAGATGCTTCACAAATGGCAACATTTATAAAGTGTGATTGCATCCAGTGGTATTCACCACAAATGAGCTTGCTCAGTATTCTTCACATTATGATTTAAAGTCCCCTTCTAGCCTCTGAGGATATATATGAGATGCAATTTATTCAAAATTCGGAAATATTGCAGATGAATTACAGACTCCCATAAAAACATTAACTACACAGACATATATTGTAGATATATCACACTCTGGCTTAAATAAATTGAGAATTTACTGCAGCTTACACAGTAAAAATGCACAGGCTATTAAATGAGCCATATTCCAAATCAGATACATAACTTATCTAATCAGATACTTAATATATTGAATCAAAATCACTGCACCTGCTGCATCAAATACATCAGAGATTGAATGAAACATACCATCCAAAGAGAATATCGATATTAAACTAAATCATGGTGAACAGCTACATAATTTACTAAATTAAATAAATTGAGCCAATACAGTAGTCACTGAGCCTAGCATATAGATCATAAACAAACACAAAGCTTGGAGGCTTTGAAAGAGCCATGTGTTGCCAGTTAGGTTTCTCTATCTTTACTTGTATCTTATCTTTAAACGGAGAAAGTCTTCCAGAGCCTTGGAAAATCAATTTTTAATCATTGAATAAACACCTGGTAATTTAGGTATCACACTTGAACAAGAACTGCTATCATTCCTAGCCGTCCAATGCCTTCAAAAATTATAGAGTTAATAGTAAATCAGAGATTCATGAAATTCCAACTAAAGATATTCCCCTAGAAAGTCTAAAAAATACCCTATTTTGACTGTTTTTCCCCACACCCATTCTTATAAAAAAAGCCATAATGAAAAGCAACAAGGTGAGTACAAGATGAGAAAAGAAAAATCTTATTTCAGAGATATTTTTAAATAAATAAGTCACATGCTTAATGCCAGATGTCAAGGTTAGTGTGACGCAGACCAGAATTCTTTCTTTAAATAATTTTCCAAAGGCCAAGTATTTTCAAAAAACATTTACCTAAGACAAAGTAGCAAAGCCTTAGAATTCCTATGTTCAATTTAATCAGAGTTCTGCCAATTAGACTGGTTTAGTCCAGTAAGTTCATAATGTTTTATCTTAATTAATACAGCACATCATTTTTTAAAAAGCATTGTTGAAGACAAATGTAAATGAGTATAGACATTTTGTGATATATCCAAAAGTCTTCAATTAAAAAATAAAAATAAATTTTGATTTTCTGACTTTTTTCTTTTTTTTTTTTTT
>LTAT01000522.1:42527-66467 GCA_003286495.1 Chlorodrepanis virens | reverse complement strand
TTTCTTTTTTTTTTTTTTTTCTGACTTAGAGAATAACATGTAAATACATTCTTGTTTCCTTGAACATCCTGTTTATACTGATATCACTAAACAAGGTTTTATACATCTCTCTCATTTCCCGATAAATTATGTTTATTCTGATAGGCCGGAAACTCCCATGCCTTCTTAGTACTGCATTTTTTTTCTTTTTTCATTTTCCCAGCTACCATGGCATTACACTGCAATACAGGGTGAAGCACGTGGCTCATCACACCTGAAAAAGCACAGGTGCCATATGAAAATTGAAGCTGTAATAAAGCAAACAGCAATTAAACAAAGGAACTCGGTAAAGGGCAAGAAAAACTTGCTGTAGGAATTCTGGGACACAAAAGGCATAGCTGAAAACAGTGAGGGAGACAGTGAAATTCCTTTCTTACTGAGCCTGCCATCATGTAGGCTCATGTGCAAAACATCAAACGGCTGAATAAGAGCCAAAACTGCAGCCCTTGCTTTGGCATGACCCTTTGTGATGCTGTGCAATCTCACTGGACCTCAGCTACAAAGCCTCATGTAACCTCATGCTATAAAACATTTTTAAAATATAGTGAAAATCAAAATAAAATTGCTGTTATTAATGCACTTATTTCCTCTACTATGTGCTTCTAAAAGACAAAGGAATGAGAAGAATATTTTGTTTCTGTCCTGAAAACTCAAAGATAAGGTATGGGACTGAAAAGTAATCAGCATCTTCTGATCCTTGGAGTAGGATCTGTATCAAAAAACATCCAAAAAACCCCACAAACATTGACTAGGGAAAAAAAAGAAAAAGTGAAATGTATTTTTCTCTTCTGATAGCAAACCCCAAGCAAGCAAGCTATCAAGCAAGCAACCAACCAATACATGGTTTGTCTGGGTAATTTTCTACTATTAAGAAAACCCCATATTCTTATTAACTGCTAGATTTCACCTATGTGCAGGAAAAAGGCCCCATTATATTGTTTGCATGTTATTTTTTCATCATCCCAATTCTCCCCTGCATCATTCTCACATTCTCACAGAGTTCTACAGAGAGAAATAACTCCTTCTATGTGTTTAAATAGTAAAACCCAACATCTAAACAAAAGGTGTGACACAGAAAACTCATCGATATTCTTGGCATTTGATTTTCATTCAGATGCATCTGTCTGTTAAAAGAGTTGTCAGACAACTCCCTGATTTCAGAAACCTCTGTCTAAATCATCTCTGGCATTTTCCACTAAACTTTTCAGTAAGAGTTTGAAATACATCACCATGTTATTTAATCCTGACTCTCCAAAGAATTTACTTATTAGCATTTGAAAGAATCTCTTACCTTTAAAGAAACCTTTACAGCCACAGCTCTGAAAATGCATAACACATCTTCCTTGGAATATTTATTTCTGTCACAAAGATGAGTAGATATCATGTATTTCATTGAGGAAGTTAAAGTCCTTCCCTCATATTTCCAGACATTGGAAGTAATAAGGATGGATAATGACAGTTGCCTTCTTACAGTGCCTACAGATTTTCTTCAGTTTGAACAAATTCTTTTGGTCCCCTTTTCTGGTTTCTCTGCACTGTAACTAGAAGGGATGGGAAGAACTTCTCTCTATACAGTTCTACTCATTATAAGGATGAATGAAGCTGAAATTGAAATCTGACTTTCTCAAAATGTACCAGACATAAAAGAAATATATTTTTGAATATCTGGAAATGAGAAAATCATGGTCTGGGAATTAATTTTGTGTTAAATAAGAATTGGACTGTCCTAATAAATAGGAGTCAAATCAAACCAGGAATAGAACATGTTGCATGTTTTGTCAAAACCTGAAAACCTGCTAGGCTGTATTAGAAGTGTTATTAAGACCGTCAAAATCTGTTTGGAATAACACAATGAGGTGTCATGACAACTCCCATTGTGGTTTCTTCAGATGCCACAAGCAATATGAAATCAGAGAATAATAAAATGTGTGGATTTAATTTTTTAAAATGCTCATATTGCAAATCTTATTATTTCTATAAATATATATATATATTTATTGATATATTCCTTTTTGCCACAAACCCTAAAGAAATTGAAATCAATGATTCTCTTTTTGCGTTGTAATGCAACCCCCTACTATAAACACTGACACAATCATAGCTACTGTGTTTACCCCCAATAAAATTGAGAATAGTCAAAGCCTGTCAGATATTTCTGTATTTATTCACAACTCAGAAAGATGACTAGCCTTTTATGATTTGAGGCCACTCCAGAAGACTGGAGCTGAAAGAAACCAAAGGTTCCCAAGTGGCCACAGTACAGAAGTACTTTCTCCTCTGGTACAATAACACTCGGAAGCAAAAACACTCAAGAAAACAAACAAGACTCTTTCTAAATATTTTTTTTTCAGTATTAGCATTAATAAAACCATATGCTCCCTAGAAAATGCCTTTTCTTATTAATTCTGATATTCTGACAAATTGGTGTCCAGAAAGTAGAAACTATTCCAGGCTCTGGCTCTCAATGCAAAGCCCTGAGCAGAATTTCAGCTTCTTACCATGGCAAACTGTAGAAGTACAGCTCCTTTTTTTTTTTTTCCCTTTTGATTTTGCTTTTCAGATAAGAAAACCAGGCACAGAAGGAAAAATTATGTAAAAATCAGAAAATAATAAGCTAAAAATCCTGCATTCGTAGTGGAGCTGAGAAAAAAATTTACCAGATCTTTTCTTGATTTAAAAAAGCCCTTTTGTAAAGGTGAAAACTAAATGCTTAATTAAAATACAAAAATTTTTCTATTTATTTCACAATGTCATATAAAAATGAAAACTAATTAAGTGTAAAGGTGTTTCAAGCAGTTCTTTATAAATATTTGTGGTTTTTTAAAAAAAGAAACAAAACCAAGATTGTGTCTTTTTTCCATTTATGGGATTTTATTTGTTACTTATTTTTATAAGGTGTATATGAATGACTATCTAATAAAGGATTTATGACCACTGAAAAGCAGCTACAAATGCACAAGCTGAACATCAGGTGACTGGTTCAGGCCACCAAAGGGGAAAACTTTTCTTTATGAGGTACAGAGCTGTTGCAAAATTGTCATCATCCCAATCATCCAATGCCAATTGGCAATGGTCTTGAGAACGGTCTCTATAAGTAAGGAGAAATAAAGAAGAGTAATGAAGAAATTGTAGAAATTTGAACTGGGTAAAATTTAACTGGGAAAATGGTGGGAAACCTTGTGTGCAAACAACACCAAATATTTTCTATTGCCAATGTACTCTGTAAAGCTGATGTTCTGCAGGGGTTTTTTTATGTGCTCTAGGAAAATGTGTTAAAAATTAACATTAGGTAAGAGACTAAAACCTGTCTTGAAATCAGGAGGGGGCAGGAGGAATTTCTGTGAGAAGGATATACTGAAGATTTTTAGTTTAGTAAGCTTCACCTTAAGGGATTCTCTTGTCCTCCTTAGACTGTTCCACTTCCAGAGATGCAGTGAACGACTGCTACCATACACTTAATAAATTTTTAGTGTGGTGCACAGACCCCCTGAAGAAAAAAGTTCTTTCTTAGTCCTTCCAAAGAGTTTGTAAAGAAATGGATTGTAAGGGCAAGTCACACTTTTCTGTGTATTTCTCAGAAGTAGACATTTTAATTGGATGCCAGCTGAACTCCAAAATATTTGAATAGAAATATTTTCTCCTGTGGCTTGCTTGGTATACTTTTGTGTGTGCATATATATATGTAAGAGGAGTATCTGCCAAATTGTTTAACAGAAATGGATTTATTCTGTGTAAAAGCAGTGCTGGCATGTTTATGTGAACAGCTCCCCATTACCTCAGTTTCTCTCCCCTACAGAGGGGTCCTGGATGTTCAAGTGATGAGTTTGTTTATACCCAGGATAAATAAGCACTATACATTTTGCAAAAAGTAAGTTGCCTTTGCAAATGCACGGATCAGGTTGTTTCACTTATCCTTGGTTCCTTCAGTGGAAATGACAAAATATTTCAGAGGAGCATCTTCTTATATGTGTCCAAAAAGGTCTGTATTACAAAATTTGTTTCCACAGGGAAGCAGGATGTTTACATGGCACTAGATCACTAAATATTGGCTCTTTTACTGCTTTGCTTTCTCTGTAGCCCAAAACAGTATGTGGTATTTATTGGTAAACCTGGCACATTTGCCACAGAGAATGAGTTTCCTTGGCTTAAAAAAAAAAAGTTTCTATCGTTATTGTTAATTAATAAATATTGCCCAGATTCTTAAAAACAAACAAATAAACAACAACAACAACAACAAAAATCACATCAAGGCCATGTATTTGCTTTTATCCCATGAATGTGCAAAAACTGAATCAGGGTCATAACCTCAGTTTGTGAAGAAAAGGCTTCACTCGCAGAGGCTAATCCTGAATGGAAATGGTTTTATTTGAGGGATGTAGCACAGTGTTGGGTATTATTAGGATTGACTGTCTCTGTATATATCAATAACCTTGATTTGAGAAAATGTGTTGAACTATAATGAAACCTGAAATGGAAGAAAACAATTGATATGAGAAAACAAAACATATTTATAAATAAACACAATATATTGAAGAAAGCAGAAACATGGACAGCTGCATCCTTTATATAACCTCATTAAATATTTTGTACACACTTTGCTATAAACAATTATAGGAGCTTGGTGTTTCTTGTGGCAGAGATGTCTTTTTATTTGTACTAGAACATGGACATCAAAAGCAAAATAAAACTTACTAGACTGGCTCGTTGGATTCCAATAATATTCCCTTATTTCACTGTAATTTGATATAAAAGCCAGGAGGGACAATTACATGGTTATTGCAGTCCCCATTTCATTTCTCCAGCAAAGCCTGTTATTTATTTACCACCTTCTCATTGGGTTGTTTTCAGGCCCACATTCCTAGTTAAATATAACCCTTTCTGCTTTTGGTGGCTGTTAGGATATTTCAGAGCTACCAATGAGGCATCTGTGGCTCCTTCAGAGTTAAAAATGAACATTTATGACAAAAGAAGAAAACAACAAGTGTTACATATCCAAAGTACTAACACTTTCTGCCAGATAGTATGGATGCACTTCCAATTGCCATCTACATGTTGCTAGAAAATGCTGAAGAGCATTTTGTCTATCCAGATTTTCTGGGCAAGAGCATTCAATACAGAATACTGTGTGAAGAAAACTCCACTGTGTTATTTTTTTTTGAGTAGTAAATATTGTTTACAAAATCTAAGTTTTAATTACCTTTGAGATTTACCATACTGATTTGCAGATCTCTCCCTGTTTTCATCACAGCAGGAAAGGGAGAAACAGCCTAATAAAGACAGGTAAGCTAATTGTTCATTACACATTACAACTTCTAGAGGGGATTTCACTTGCTGCTGAAGGGTTGAGACAAGCTTACAGTACAAGAAAGTCTTAAATTAACAAATTCTCTCATATCTTGAAGCAGCAGTATGAAATGTGAAGGCACTCTAAGGTAGTGCTCCCTTAAACCCTGACTTCCAGGGTTATCAGACCACTCTGCTGTGGCTGCCAGCTTTGACACTGGCAGAAGAACACTAAAAAAATTAAGTCTGAGACTGACAGGGAGAACTAAGAATGTTACTGGTGTCAGCATGATGCATCCCGACTACATTTAAACAGTAGGAGAAGCTTGGCAGTTTCTGGGCAAGAGATAGGATTTTTTTTTCCATAATATATCTATCATTTTTTTTTTTAAATAGCAGTGGTATTGGATCAGATCTGTTTATGTTGAAATAGGTTGAAAATCCTGAACACTTTCCCTATAAAGAAAAAATAGCTGAACAAGAAAATTCTGTTTAGAGACATTAATAAATGCAACCTCAAAAAGCAATCTCTTGCTAAAGGCATCAGTTCAGTTTTGTAAGGAAATAATTCATTTTCTTCTGGAACGAATAGAAAATTTGACTCTTAATTAACAGCATTAACTCAAAAGAAGTATTAAGAAAGAGAACAGAGGACAAGACCTGAAATGGAATCATTATGTCTATAGAAGGAGATTAGAAGCCAAAGTGTTAGAAATTTGTAAGACAAATTTGCAGTGGGTGAGGATCAGAGTATATCTGGGAGAAAAGGGGAGAACAGAGCAGGAAAGGGAAATGGAATATTTATGGAATGATGGAAAAATGAACTTAAATGGAACAAAATAATCAGCCCAGTCAATGATCTGCTAAATTTAACTTCAAATGGAATCTTCTTCCTTTATACTCATGGTCTTTTAGACTTTATTTACTGGTACCACAATATATTTCAGGCTACCACCTAAAAAGGAAGTGCTGAAAAGTGTAAAACTAATAAGATGTGAAGGGAAGTGGTTGATATGTGTCTGGTGTGACTAAAAGACTGTTGTTGAATAAGGACTAAATGGATGGCATAAGAGCCATGCATGAGTTTGATTGGCACAATCATAAGATTTTATACAGAAATAGTTTCAGTTTTCACCCTGAGTAGATGTGTCGTGGACACTGCATGAAGATTATGGCATCCTAGCCAGTGACCATTCCTAGGACACAGACTATAGCAGACCATTGGAAAATAAGTCCCACTGGAACTGTGAGAAAACCCCTGGTGCAGAATTGGCTCCCATCAACCAGAATTCTCCCAAACACCTCCTGGCCCTGTTTCACGGCCTGAACAACACAGGCTGCACACCCACTGTCACTCTGCACAAAGTCACTTGGGTTTGGCAGCTCAGGAGCTCCATGCCACATTAGGTTCAATACCTGGGAGGGGATCCTGGACTTGTCAGCACAAATGTAGCCTGACTCCAGAATGCACAACAGTGTTTACGCTGTTGTGTGTGTCTCATTTTTCCTCCCTCAAGCTGTGACACTAATACAACTTTGTACTAGCAAATAGTAAAAGGAACAAGTTTTCTCTGAAGCACTAAGTCTCTTTTATTTCCTTTTCTTTATATTGATCAATGTAAATTATGAAATTTTCCTGATGTACTCTTTAAAGCCTTAAAACAAGAAAAACAAAAAAAATTTTCTAAAACTGTTTTTTTATATAGATCACGCAGTCTTAGTACTTCATAAAACAAAAAACTGGCTGCACACAGGAGATGAGAAAGCACTTGAGTTCTGAGACAAGATGGCAACTGCAATGACAATTTTAATGTATAAAAAATGTATACAGTTTAATGTATAAAAAAGGTCACCACAGTGATGAGCATAATGTGTGATGCTACGGTGGTCATTACCAAGACATCTCACTTTTGCCTTGGGTCATTATTGTAGAGTTCTCACCCTTATACCCCAATAAGTTTTGCTGCTAACTCATAGAGCTGAGAATAATTAGGCAGGATAAAAACAACAATAAGACATAACTGAGCTATCAGATCTAGTTGATAATTCATAAAGGACTATCAATCTGTTGTCATGCAAATTAAAACTTTATTGAGCCACATCACTCAAGTTTAGATTCTTAGAGCAGAAACAAAACTCTGAATGGCTTTTCCAATAACAATTTTCAGATTTTCATCATGGGTAAACCTTGTTTTCATTCAGAGGGGAAACACAGGAGGCTTCCTGGCAAATCCTATACATTACAGAAGGTCCACTCAGACCGGCTCACATTGGTGACCAGGCCCTGCTATTTCCACCTCTTACATCTCCCTACACAAAAATCTCAATAGATCAAGTGCAACTATAATTTTAACACTGCAGTACATGCTGTTAATGATTTGGTGACAATGGCATCAGAGAAACATTTGTCTTGTCTCATTTATATCTGCTTGCCTATCCTATTTTTACCTTTCTTTACCTTCCTTCCACCTCTTCCCCAGACAAGAGGGTGTACTAGCACTTGTGGAGTAGCTATTTCTTCTCTCTGGAGACTGTGAAATATTGAAAACAGAAGAAAAAAAATAAAACACACAGAACAGATGAAGAAATCCTCAATCAACTCCAAGGGTAAAAATAGTCAAATGTTGGTGGAAAGTCTTAAATTTTATTCTAGTAATCAATAGGCATTTCCACCAGTAAATGTGGGTCAAAAGGATGTGTTCAGTCTTCCAGTGTAGTAGTTAAGAAGAGAAAATAGTGCTACAAATTATAGCTATTACTTCTGGAATAAAAATGAAAACTTAGGAACATGTTTTCTCATTATAAAATGACACATAAGAAACTGCTTTAGAAACTTCCTCTTTTTGTCCACACATTTGTGTATGTATCTATGTGTATATATAAAACTTCTGCAATTAAAATCTCAACATTTCATATTTTCTTAGAAATAATATTTAGTTTTGAAGTGAAATGTCTTCTGCCCTCTTTCAAGGTGAAGAATATTTAAACTGAAAATATTGCCCCATCCTTGTTCTAAAATTCCAATTGTCAGTTTCTGTTCTAAAAATGTGGGGGCACATATATAGAGCTTATTCTTGGGGAAAAAAAACAGGTTTATTGAAACTAGAAAGCAGCATTTGAACTAGAAGGTTCCATGAAATAGACTTAATTTGAAGAAAATGAAATGCCAATATTTCTGAGATCCAATGAAGAGTGTCCACCACTATGATCCAGTCAAATTTTTTATCCAACAACAAAACCAGTACCTACTAGGACTATTGATTTTGTTCTAAAACAAGTTAGAACATGTAGTTAGGAGCATATGCATGAGTGACCCTCTACCTTTTTTTTTCCCCTGCATCTGATTCAGGCAGAGAAAATACTTAAATCTACATGTGACTGATCAAGGATGTAATCTGCTACAGAGCACATGTTTTAAAGGAAGAACAAATCATGATCAGGTGTATGAAACTAAATTGTTGCAATTCACAGTGTTATGCCTAAAATTGATATTTCATTTAATCAGAAACTTTCTGCCAGCTCACCACCAAGATCCGTGCAGTGTTTTGTAGAAGGTAAGATACAGAGAAGGTAAAATATCATCAGGTATTACTGTATCTGATAAACATGGTCCTAAGCATGCTTTTATTCCTCTTCAAGTAAACCCCCTTCAGCTGCAAAGTAGTGCCCTATAATTGCACACCTTTCAAGTGAGACATGGTAATGGCCTCTGTGCACTCTGCATGTCTATCACAGTGCATTTTTGACTGCTACATGAGAATAAGCCAGAATTCATGAAAATGAAGACACACATTCAGAAAAACTGCACGGATTTCTGTCATTCATGTTTTAGATTAAGGAAGTTTTTCTCTTGTGTTATTTATATTTTCCTTCATGTTTCTACTTTCTTTATCCACACGTGAATGCATGCAGTATTAAAAGAAGGGTGGAAGAAGGGGCAGAAAGTGATTAAAAACTTGAAGGAAAAAATTATATTATCCAAATACAGACATAAAATAACTTTAAATAATCATAAGAAATATTTACAGTTTAGATGCAAATGGCAAATGTGTCTATTTTCTTATTTGTGTATATGAAAAGCTTAAATCAATTCTTAGTACATAAAAAGTTGGTAAAAGCATCTCTCTATTATAATTTAAATATTAAAGCACATGCTGAAATCTCTGGATTTTGGGCATTACTCATAAATATGTACACACAGAGTTTTCCAGCACTGAAATAGAATGTTCCTAGACTCACAGCAAAGCCTCTGCTTGGTCTGCCTGTGGGCAGCAGCAAGCCCATAATAACACCTCACCCTTACTTTCATGCTTACCATGAGGTGAATAAGAGCAGCCATTTCCATTTTCAGAGAATTTTGTTGCATTAACACACATCTGTGTTAGCTACATCTCTGCTCATGAAAATATATACTCCTTTTCTGGTATCTCCCCCAAATCACCTTGGCATGAAATGTTTAAACCTTTCTAATATCTCTATAAGTCAGATCATAGAGCAAAGGATTCTTAATTTTCTGGTATTTTTCTCACTGGTGGTAATATAAATAATGGTAAATAACCCAGAAATTATTGTTCAAAGATTGGTCATTAACAGAAACAACAACACTTAGTGGCATTACACATTAGCCTCTTGGAAAAAATTATTTCGACCATTAGCAAAAAATTCCTTACAAAATACCAGGAGTCAGCATTCTCTGCAACATCTGCATTTTCAACACTTAAGACATCTTTCATTAGAGCTCAGCTCTAATTATGGTATTTCTTGCTCAACACCTGAGTAGGTAAACATCTTTTAAAAAGTCAGATGAAAAGCTTTGTATATATCATAAGATTTTCTAAAAAAATTATTTCTTAGTTGTAAATTTAAACCCTCAATTAAAAAAAATTGAGATTGATGGTTTTTATTATCATATCCATAACCTGACGCCTTAACATGCCCAAGATTATACTTGCAAATAAAGGATAAACTTCTGCTTTCTTTCACTTTAATATTCTGCCATTCTCATAGCTCTATTTCTAATAAAATTACCATGAGTACTTAAGCAACAATATTAATAAATAGTAAAAGTAAAGAAGGGTTGCTTGTATAGTATTGCTTTCTCTAGTCCCAGCACTTTGGACTATGTTACTGAGTCTAGTGATAAATTTTTTATAGCTATGATTATATCTTCAGCAAAACAAAATTTATGTACTTTTTATTTGGTCTATAAAAATGCAGAGGAGGAATGGATAAAATTACTTCATCTGGTTTAGTGCTAAGGCCAGGAATTTAAGGATTGTATCTGCTATGAGCCACCCTAACTACATATACTGAGAACAGGCAAAAAAAAAAATCTGTTTCTTTGATGAACACGAATGGACAGTTTGTATTATACTCATTGTGTAAGATAGGTGAGAAAAGGAAGATGGCAGTTTCCAAACATCCTTTAAAACAATGCTCTATTTAATTGGGAAAAGAATGGAAAAGAAATTTATGCTGAATTTCTGCATCTTGGAATTGGAAGTTGATTTCTTCCTGAATAAAAGCAGATTTCATATAGCATGTGAACCATATATAATTTAACCCATTTTTCAGCATAAGTGCAATAGAAATGTGTTGTGCCCATAAACTTGATCACAGAAATTTCAAAGATGTGAGGCACCCCAAGCCTGTATAGCCAAAAGGTTTTCAGGTGTAATGTTAATATGAAAATCAAGTGCAGGGAAGACAATGATGTTTTATGACATTCCAATTTTATTCCAAGGACAAAAATAAAAGATATTTATTCTCTTTAATTAGTGCTGATAGAAACATTTCAATTGCAGCATATTTCTAAGAGTCCATTCTGAAATGGGTGGATATTCAGTCCTGCCGTAAGACATGCTGTCAGAGCAACAATTTGTTAACCATCACATACTTCAGATTTTACAGGGAATTCAGTAAAACTGGCAATGACACTCTTTCCATCCAAGTCACCTCCTCTGCTAGAAATTCCAAAGAGTCACTGCAACTATGATTGGCATGGCTGTCCTTGGCCCAGCACTTCTCCATGTCCACAGTGAAACTCACTGACCCTCCCCAAGGAATGTGAACCAGCTTTACAATGGTGTCAGACTTATGGAAAGAAACTTCAGATGACTTCATGGGCAAGGGTTGTTTGTCTTACCAGAAACCCTGGAGTCTCCTCTGTAGGATAGCATTCTGTGGTTCACAATCTGTGCATGTTAACATGTGCTAGAAAAAATGAGGAGAAGACGATGGGTAAAAAGAAGCTGCAGGTGAAGAACAGAATATTGATGAGTTGAACAGTGAATTGAGACCTTCTGAAGATGTAAGTAATCTGAGAGATAACAGAGATCACTCATGCTCCCTTTGTCAGTACCTTCCTTTCCTAGGGGTGAATCTCACCAGTCTGCAGCCCCTATAAAGATCCAGTATGCAACAGAGAAGCTTATGCACCATTTTAAGTGATAGACCACAGGCATGGGATGAGCAGAAGATATTATATGCTTGGATTTTGCTTACATTTGGGAAGAAATTCTGTCTATGAAGGAAAAAGCAGACATTTCTCATCAGGGTGAGCTTACGTGTGGTGGTCTGGAGAGGGGAAGGACTTTGTTATTGATGGCTTATTTATGTTCATTTATTTTTAAATGGCAGCTGTCTGAAGCTGCTCAGTGTTTGGAGCGTGAAATTAAGTCTCAGGAGAGATGGATTAGATGAGAGAATGCCAGGGAGTCAATTAAAATTCACATTTTAAGTGTTTTACCCTATAAGCTCTGAGAACTTATCATAAAACTTCCCAGCATGTCATTTGCTAGGTGCAATTGTTTTTAAAATCCTGCATCATAATACATGTGTAGATACATATATATAAAGAGATAAAAAAAGAGAGAGAGAGAGAGTGAGATCTCAATATATATGGATATACAGATGATAGATATATAGGTAGGACGTTTCCTTTCATATTACTGGTATGCAGTATGCATGTATGAAGTATGAATATTCAGGACTATGGTATATTTCATGTAAAGACAGTGTTGCTTTCTTCTTTCCTAATGAAAACTATTTACTAAAGACAAAAATACTATATAAGCCACTGAAATGCCAAATATCATCTTACACCATGCACATTTGTCACGAATTCTTGCCTGATATGCAATCCTTTTTCCAGACAGTAAGTCTATTGCAGTGCCCTCCACTTTTTCTATTATATTATCTTGAAATAAAATCTTTAATGATACTAGTCTTTGAGACATTTTTGGAAGGAACAGGGAAAGAGGGACATTCTAATTAAATGTACTCATTGTGGATGGCAGTTCAACATTTTCACTTCCATAACTCCACTAAAAAAGTTCAGATGAAACATGATTCTTAATAATCAGAGACACAAGAGCACTATAGAGCTGGGGTTTAATATTATTCTTTGACTTGACACTGTTGGGGAATACTTTTTCCCCTGAAATATATTTAATAAAGTAATAGCAATCAAACTGCTATAGTAAACTAATAGATATAATGAAAGTCTATTAGCACCCAGAGACTCCTCAGAGTGCAAGGAGACAATATATTAATTTAGAATCAATTCTTTCATTAATTCATTGCATTCCTCTTTCATAATTCTCACATCCAGTCCCAGCACAGCACATGTAAAAGCAATGGGTGAGAAAACAGGGGGATCATTTAAGATATTATTTTATTAGAAGAGGGAGGAGTTGTTGATCTTTAGGAAGGCATCATAAATCTCACTTCTGATATCTCCAATTTCCTTCCTTTTTGTATTTGAAGCCCTGTATGGCAGCAGATGGTTTCTTTAGAGGGGAGGGTGGGGACTGGCTCTCACGGGGAAGCACTTCAAGAGAGATGATCTCTCAGCAGTTCAGCAGACGAGCTCTGGGTTTTAATGGGAAATGCAGTGGTGGGATCCTCCTGTCAGCAGGGCCAATAGCCTGGAGATATCATCTGTTATTGCAGACTCACCCCAGCATCTCCAGCCTCACATAAAGAAACGGAAAAAGTTTCCTGGTCCTGCAGGAAAAATACCCACGTTGGAAGAAATGATGAGGTTAACATTTGTGCATTTTCTGCATATTATTAGTTTTTGGTAATTAAAGAATGTGCTTGAACAGAGTTACTTTCTGACTCTTACAGAGAAGCATCTTTATTGGATCTAGCAGTGCCACCAACTCAAATATGGTGCTTAAAATGAGATTCTTTTTCTCATTTTATCTGAATAGAGCCACAATCCATGAAGGAACCAGAACCCTTCAGCAAACACGTACTCAGGAGAGAGCCCTGAAGTAACTTCTTTTGGCCAAGTGCTGCTCTAAATGATCTACCTGACCCCTGATCAAAACACCTCATTTTGATCATGGTTTTCAGGGCATGCTGAGGGCCAGCTGCTCCTGCTGGAACTGGCTGAGGAGGGAGTTAGTTCCTATTAATAATTAAACATATCTTTTCCAACAGTGCAGGTCATTCTTATTTGAGGTGAGAAGGGAGGAAGAGATCTCCAATCCTCCAGCTTAGTCTGATGCAAAGTTTGATCCCTGACTTTGTATGTTTCATTAGCAGACTAGGAGATCATGATTCACATAGCTCTAGTCCCAAAAAGTTCTGCATTGACTATTTGATGCATTGATCCTTTCACTTAATAGCTAGCCCTTAAGCCATAATAACTTACAGATATATGCATTTATTCTACAATACTCTGAAAGGCCTTTTTAAATATTCATTCTATTCTGCTAAATAAGCAGCCCTCCTTTCCAGGAGGCCTGTGATTAACACTCCTTTCATCCATCACCACTATACGCTGCCTTTGGGAAAGCCTGATCCGCTTGCCGCTCCAAAAAATGGAACTTGAACCAGAACTTATTTTCCCTGCTTCTGCTACTGCCAAGTTTCAGGACTTTAGGCAAACCACTTGACCTTGCTGCATCTCACTTTCCTCTCCATTAAAATGAGGATAGTGCCTGGCTTCATAAAGCATGTCAGTTCTACAGATTAAAATGAAATGCTATGGATGAGCTTAGTACAATGATTCTATACACCATGGAAATTTCATCCTTTAAGATGATGCCAATGACAAAGCTGTCAAGCCAAAACTGCTCCTGGCAGCCAAAATCTTATATCAGCACTGTGGCCCAGTGCCATCAGCAGGGCCATAAGTAAGGGAAGGGACACATTTATTCAGCTCACTTGACAGGATCATCATCGCTAGCTGGACTACCAGGCTTCTTTTTTCTCTTTTTTCAAAAGAATAGAGTATAACCCAGTCTTAATTTATACAGGTAACACAAGGAAATGCAGGAGGTGTACGGAGAATTCTCTATTTAAAAGCAAGTTGGCAGCACAACACACTGTTCAGAAATAGTTCTAAAAATAGTTCTAATCTAATGCTGGTTTTAAATGGTGACCTGCTAACTATTCTGAATAGTGTGGGTTAATTATTTCTAAGTGGCTTAAGTTTAATTGTACGGTAAATTAATGAGTAAAAGGCTTCTTACTGTTGTTTAATAAGTATGAAGAAAATACATTTAACTTTTCATATCCCGTAGTCAAATTGCATAAGCAGTAAGTGTACATTAGATGTTGTATTTATTACATCAAATCTGTGAACACTGCTAATACATTAACATTTAAAAAGGTAGCCCATGGCAAGTCAATTTCACAGCAATTAAAACTGAAAAACTGGTAATTGACATTTGATAAGTGTGTTAATTGATATCAAGCTTGCAATAGCTAACGTTAAATGTCAATTAAATCCATGTGTTTTTACAATTAGAATTTATTAATAAAGAATCTAATTACAAAATGTTGGTTATGTCAGTTTATGTTAATTATGCAACAACTACATTTATAGTGAAAAAGTTTCTCCAGTCATCAACAGCATTTTAAAAATTTCCCTATTTTTTAACATTTTGCACTGCATACGTTGCCTTTTTTTTCTGTTTTAGGTATAATGGGAGGGAGAGAAGTAGATTAAAACTGTAGAACCACTGGTCCAATCTTTTCTACGGTTTTGAAAGAATACATTGTGAATATGTTCTATATTAAATCGGGTAAGTATTCAGTAAAGCCAGGATATTAATTTTTGGTTTTGTTCAGTAAAAGACTGAAGGCATCAGCCAGAACCATGAGCCACAGTGCAGAAAGGAGTCAACTAAGATAAATTAATGTGGGGAGAGAGAGCATCAGGCACCACAGACAGGGAAATACCCAGAGGAAAGGGGAACATGTTTAAAATCCTCAAGGCTCATAGAGGGAATTTAGAGAATTACAAGAAGGGAAAAGAGGTTGGGGAAAGTGAAAGGAGAAAGACTAAGAAAGAAACCAGATTTCTATGCTATTTCTTTTTCATGCAAATACTTACTTGAATTTGTGAAAAGAGAGTTCAAATTAAATCAAAAAAGACAGCAGTATTTTTTACTGATACCCTCAAATGCAAATATTAGTGACATTTATATTGGTCCGTATTAGAAGTCCAAATTCTGTAAAACTAAGCTTCCTTTAATTTTCACTATTTTTATATTTTTAACTTCAGATCTTTGGCTGCTGGTTTGGAATTTGAATAGACGCTCCCTTGTGCATTTTAAGATCACCACCAACAAAGGCCCCCTTACGTAACAGAATTAAAATAGGTCTTGTTTGTTTGTTCAGGACACTTGTTTCAATTGTCACTTCTGCTACTGCAAATTCTACAGCTTACTTTGCTCTTAATTTGACACTAATAGGGAAAAATTGATTTTATTTCCACTTATTTCCCAGCTTGTCACACGTTCATCTCCATTTGGGATAACATGTAATGCTGCCTCCCTTCTTTGTGAGAATGAAAATTAGGTTTACACTAAAGCAAGATTTTGTCAGGAAAGTGTTTTGGCCTGACAATATCTGTAATTGAATTCCTAGAGAGAGGGGAATGCTGAGCTGAATGTATTTAAAAATTAACTTCCTTTGAAGTCTGAAGTGCAACACCATTTGGTACCTTTAAATTAAAATTGATCTAGCAAAGCATATTTTCTTTTTCTTATTTTTAAGGAGATTTTTATCCTTTTGTCAACCCAATTTAAAAATCAGGAAAAAAGGGTGTACTTCAAAAGTTTTACAGAATTGCAGTACCATTCAAGAAAGAAAGGCAAGAAGACAGGATTTGGAGGGAAAAAGGTAAAAGAACAAAAAATTGAGAGGAAGTGATAAAAACCATTATATAAGCATACATAAGTAAGAGTACTTGCAGTATTTTTTAAATATCTGTTTAGTAAAACCCCATGTCTTTGGCACACATAGCTGTGCATCTCAATACTCTTATCAAAAAAATTTAGCAGTGTCCTTTCCCCAGCATCATGACAGAATCACCAGGTTAGAAGTGGATAACAATTCCCACATGGCTCTGTTTGACTTAGCTCTGCTACTCTAAGTGTGCCTCTAAGGTTTAGAGATTCTCTGAAGCTTGGCTGCATGTGACTGTGTTTTGTTCATGCTATATTTCCATCATGACTACATGACCACAACAGACAGAACAAGAAAATCTCTGCATGTCTCAGCTCTGAGAGACAAACCATAAAGGACTTGAAATTTTATGTACTATATATATCAATATATGTAGAGATATATAAAGTCACAGAAGAACTTACTACCTCAGAAATCATTATTTAAGGATGGCTAGGCCTCCTTGACTTACAACCACATGAAGAATTGTACCATCAAACAATCTACTTGTGTTTCTTTCATTCTTAATTCATGCATAGCATATAAATCCCACAAGCTGTGAACTCTCCTCTAGGAAAGGGATGAACAGAGGAGTACTAGGATGTAAAGCATACCTCATGATGTAGGCTGAACTGCCCTAATGGTCCAATGTGCTGAAAGATTAGAACCTGTTTTAAAAGCATTAAAAAAAAAAAAAAATCATGCTTCTCAAAAGGCAACAGCAAACACTGTGAAATTTGGGGCCACCATTCAATAGAAGTAAAAATAAAAATCCTCCTAAAACTCCCTCTGAAAAAGATTCTTTGCTTCCCAGAGGTCATAACATTTGGCTGGGAAAAGGTTTTTCATTTAATTCAGGTATTATTTTCCCATCCTATACATACACTGCACAGCCATTTTCTGGCTCTTAATGGGATCCAGCTTCATAAAGAAAGAGCTACAGAAACAGAAAAAAACCATGGACCTATAGCCTTGGGCTTTCTGATCTGTATGAGTAATGTAAAACCCTGTTAGTAGCTCTGCTGGGCTCTTGCTTTTAGGTTAAGAAGCCAATCTCTTTGCAAGTGCTGCTTTCAAGAGCTCCTCCTTCATACTCATATCATCCTTGTCAAGTCTTCTCATGGTTAGTGAAAACCAACATAACAGAAATCAGCATTTTCTTCATTATATGTTCATGCAAAATCTCTGATC
Source organism: Chlorodrepanis virens (assembly GCA_003286495.1). Taxonomy (NCBI): domain Eukaryota; kingdom Metazoa; phylum Chordata; class Aves; order Passeriformes; family Fringillidae; genus Chlorodrepanis; species Chlorodrepanis virens. Next base: position 48,767 of record LTAT01000522.1, on the reverse strand, counting down.
AGAACTATGCAGTTCCATCTGAAGACTAAATCCTCAGCTTTGATTCCTGTGCAGCTTTGTGGTGCTCCAATAGACAGTTTTTTGGGCCACTCTTGCATGAGTAAGGCTAGAGGAAACCTTCAAAGCTCCTCTGTAACATCCTTTGTATGGCTTTTCAAGTATCCTCATAAATTCTGCTTTTGATATTAATACACTTGAGATACTAAGCTTCTCCACAGATCTAAAATTCCATCTTATATACTACAAGACATAATAAATCAGAAAATGTTACAGCTCTTAGCTGTGGTATTCCAGTGAAAATGCATGCAGACCTACTAGACTCAAGTAGTTATTTCAAATTTAGGAATAATTTCATGTCCCTTAAAATATATGGCTTTTAAAAGTTCATTTTAAATTCTGCTCATATATTAATATTATGGGTGATACTAACACAAATATTGATTTCTCAACCAGTACTTGAGAATCTCTGTCAATAAAAAGATATTTTTAGCACAGACATAAGGATTATGTTCAGGCTTATTTATTTCTTAACATGGATACCTCTCTGCCCACATATTTGTCACCTAAATCTAGAAGAATTTCTGAACAGCAGCTATAGGAAACAGCCTTTCATCTTCTTGTGCATCGACGCAAGTGTTGTCCAAAGATATTGTCACCCATTTTCAGTCATTGCACTCCTTTCAGTGATTTTGGTACAAGAACCTAGGTGGTCGATGCTAAACCTGCCACCCTAATCTCCTCTGGCTGCATGACTTATGTTTTTGCATCCTTTCCTATCCAAGGATAGAAGGTAAATCACCTTTCTTGCTTCCAAGATCTTTCAGCAACATTTCTCTGTTCTGTTGAGGGTTAAGAATGAAAACAACATGGATTTTAAAATAATTTCCATTACATAAAAGAGGAGGTAGACAACAGGAAATATAAGATCCATTAATACATTATCAATTTTAGATAGAATTAATTTCCTTCAAAATTTTATTATTTTTATCCCTAGATCTATTCTTTTTAGTGACATAAAAATAGAAATAGTTTTTAATGGGTTTTTTTTCCCTGTCTCTAAGGTCTTTAGAATAATTTTTTTTTCAGTTTAATAAAGTTGTTCAAAATATCTGCAACATTATTAGGCCTAGCATGTAAAGAATTCAAATGAATCTTCAAAGTGCTCAGCTTATGAGATTTGCAAAATTAACTTTGTAATTACAGTATGCAACAAAATACAGAGCTGATAGGTATTTTCCAAATGAATGGAGTTAATTTCTAGCATTAAACATTATGTATCCTGTCTCAGATAATTTTGGCTTTCCTGAGGATGGGTTTGGTAATAGAGACAGATTTCCCAGCCATTACCTCTACAGGAAAACATCAGACACTTCTTGATAGACTGCATATTGTCAGCCTGCTCATTTCAATATCTACCTGGTTTTGAGAAGTGAATTTTGAAGGACAGATCCTATTTACACAAATGCAAGTCTTGTTCTACTTAAAAGCCCTTCTTGAAGGTCCCAGGGTCATCTTCCCATCCTTTTCATTTTGACTGAAAGAAAAAAAAAAGAAAGAATCTTTGAAAGCATAACTTTCTGCTTTAGAATTAGGGAACTTGGTTTTGTAGCACATTGGGTACAATGTGCAATGGTTCTTTGAAGTAGAAACTCCCTTTTTTTATCTCAACACAGAGTAATTGTATGTAGAGATTGAGGGCTGGGGCTCTTCGGCTTTTTTTTACACATATGACATTCTGACTGTTAGTAAATGAAGAAAGTAAAATTTAATTCCTTATTAGATGCTGGTGAGAGCACGTATATTCTTTTTTTATTCACATTAATTTCTACTTTTGGGGTTTTTTTCTTATTTCTCCTGTCTCCTTCAGACAGCCTTTAAAACACGGTGCTGTCAAATTTTACAGAACATGAAACTATCCTACTTGTCTAAGTGTCTGGTTCTTTCACTGGGTAGGGAGTTACTCAATTTCTGAATTACAAGTAATCAAGTTAATAGTAATGCAGAAATAAATTTGATAGAGTATCACACTTATCACACTTTCTGATATTTACTGGCTAGATATCATTTTTACTCATCATTCACACCTGCCAAATACAGGATGCTATATTGCTCTGCTTCCACAGGTACACTTAGAAAATCAAGTCATCTCCTATTTAAACTTTCATTTTACCCATAAAATTATGCTGGAGGCAAACATATTTGCATGAGTGGATAAAAGCATAAATTTAAGGAAGAGTTTTTATAACATACACACATCATTAAATATTCAGACCCTTTGTTAGTAATGTTGGAGATGGTGACGTGAGAAACCGGAGTCAGATTGCATTTTGGGGCAATATGTAGTCACATGTTAGACAGGCCAACATTTGGTTTTGCACCTTAAGTGAATTATATCAAGGAATTAAGGTGACAGGATGGTAACTGAAACCATACAAAGCTGTACAAAACATACTCAATATATACCTTCATCTTCAGTTAAGTAATTTATTGGAATAAAAGCAGGAGACATCAACATAATTAAGAGTCTTATTTTTTGTGTTTCATTCTTATACTTTTGAAAGATGTTAGAGGTTTGTGGACAGGAGAAGAATTTAACACAGACCATAAGGTCCTGGAAACCCTTTGAGTGCAGTTATCTGGTTTGCTCCATTGACAGCCATTGCATGGTTGAACATGAACCTCAAGCTACTCACCATACAAATATATCTGTTCAGCAAGCTTCAAGCAGAAAGGACACAAAGGACCTCCAGATCTAAGTGTTCACACCAGTGTATCTTAACTTTGGCACTCTGGTTAGGCTTTAGCTAGCAGGCACAAAAGCTGAGACTCTCATGGCTAATTTGCCAGCATTTTTAATGAATCACATAATTTTCGTAGAGTGGTGTGCGTTGGAATGGACCTCAAAGACCACACTGTTCCAACCCCCTGCCATGGGCAGGGACACAGTCCACTAGACCAGGTTACTCTCAGTTCCATCCAACCTGTCTGGGAACACTTCCAGAAATGGGGCATTCACAGCTCCTCTGGGAAAACCTGTTCCAGTGCTACACCATCATCAGAAGAAAGATTTTTTTTTCCCCGAATATTTAATATAAATCTAGGCTCCCTTCTCTAAGTCTTCTCTAATCTAAATCTCTCTCTTCTTGGTCTGAAGCCATTTCCTCTTGCCCTGTCACTACATGCACTTGCAAATAGTCCCTCTTCACATTTCTTGTAGCTTCCCTCAGGGTTCTGGAAGGCCAAAAATAGGGCATCCCAAAGCCTTCCCTTTCCTGGCTGCACAATTCTCGCAGCATTTCCTCATAGCAGAGGTACTCTCTCCCTCTAATCATCTCTATGACCTCCTCTGGAGTCACTCCAACAAGTCCATGTTCTTCCTGTGCTGGGAGCCCAGAGCTGGATGAGCACTGCAGGTGGGCTCTCACCACAGCAGAGGGGCAGAATCCCCTCCCTCCCTCCCCTGCTGCCCACGGTGCTCTGGATGCAGCCCAGGACACGTTTGACTCTCTGGGCTGTGAATGCCATGGCCAGGGTGTGCCCAGCCTCTCCTTCACCAGCCCTTCCAAGTCTTTCTGGGCATGGCCTTTCTCCATCTGTTCATCCTCTAGCCTGCATTAACATCAGAGGCTGCCGTGACCCAGGTGCAACACCAGCACCTGGTCCTTATGAGATTTAAACCTCATGAAATTTCCATGGACCACCTCCTGAGCTTGTCTAAGTCCCTCTGGATGGCATCCCATCCTCCAGGTGTGGAAGAAAACCTTTCAAGCTTCATACTCTGCAATGAAAATACATACTATATTTTGATTCCACTAAAAGTCTTTCTTGAAACACCCTTCTCCTTGATTCTAAGATATGAAATAATTAAGTGAATATACTTGAAGAAAGCTTATTATAATTATTGCCATTTTTATTATATTGTCTTAGTTAATTCCTGGGGCAAGAAATAAACAAAAAAAAACAAAAAAAAAGTGCATTTCAATGGACTTGTTTAATTAAAAATGCCTTTATTTTTATGTCATAGCAGTGATATCTTGAGTAGGGTTGGAAAGGGAGAAATTCAGTAATCAACTATGCCATACCTAGTAGGTATAATCTCTACTGCAGCTTGTTTTTCTTTTCTGCTTCCAAATTAGCCCCATCCCAGAAGGGAAATTAATTCTAATTTAACAACACTAAAAGCCTCTTGATGTTCCTATCTGGACACCTTCCAGTCTTTGAGGGAATTATGTCATGTGTATGGCTGTTTTCCAGCTTCTTCCTGCTTTCTAAATCTATGATGTCCTAAAGAAAAAATCTATTTCTTGCAAGCTTTTGGAAACAGAGAAGATATTTAACTATCACTTTCCTTTCATGCTGATTTTAGAACACTGCTACACTCTATTTGAGTCCACATTTGAATTTGGGACATTGAAATAAAAGAAAATACAAACAATCTTGTAAAAATATGATAAATTTTTGTGTGACATATAGGAAAATGAAGAAGCAATGCTCTCAGAGTTTTTTCTACTTAGAAAATGAAACATAGTTTGAGCACTGCCTCAGTTGTTCTCATTGTATTTTTAATTCTTGCATTATGAAAAATGGAAAAACAGGGTCTATAAATAGCTCCGTGTTTTTTTACAGTAGATTATATCAGAATTATAAAAAGAAAATCAATAAAAATTTTTGCTCGGATTTCAATGGAAGCCTTTCCTGGTCTGCTCAAGGTTATCAAGCCTTTTCTATTTTCAATTCACAGGTTGAAATAAGCACCCTTTATTCAGTCAAGTACCTGTAAACTTGAGAGCACATAAATCTGGACCTGAATTTTAACCTTGGGTATATGTCTGCTGGTTTCATGGTTTTAATCAACAAAACAGTTGATGTGCTCTCTATTGTATTTTCTTTCTCCAGGAACTACAAATATTATACTTTTAATGTATGAAACACTATATTTTCTCCACAAGCTATCCCACTTTTTTTATTTAAATACTTCTTGAAGAATTATCCTACTTGTGTTCATACAGAGCATACCACTATAGAAAGTTTTGGGGCCTTGTTTTCTTTTCTTACTTTTGTTGTTGTTGTTTGGAAGGGATTTGTTAAGGATGTACAACAGAATTTCCAGATCTAAAAATATCTCAGAATAACAGAATGGTTTGGGTCAAAAGGGACCTTAATGATCATCTAGTTCAAAACCCTCTGCCATGGGCAGAGACACCATTACAGACCAGGTTGCTCAAAGCCTTGAACACTTCCAGGGATGAAGCATCCACAGCTTCTCTGGACAACCTGTGCCATGGCCTCACCACCTTAAACAGTAAAGAATTTCTTCCTAATATCTGATCTAAACCTGCCTTCTTTTGGTTCAAAGTCATTCCCCCTTGCCTCTACATGCTCTTGTGAAGTTTCCCTCTCCATCTTCTTTGTAGCTTTTTTTCAGGTACTGGAAGGCCACAATTAGGTCACCCCAAATCCTTCTATTTTCCGGGCTGAACAAACCACATTCTCTCAGCTTTTCCTCATGCAAGAGGTGCTACATCTCTCTGACCATCCTGGGGATCTGAAAGCACAAATTTGTAGCCTACCACAGAAGTCTGACAACAGAAGTCTTCACTGGAGGCAGTGCTATGCTCCCTCAGAGGTGGGGCATTCAGTATGATCACTGGTATGAGAAAAAATAAATATCCTCGCTTTATTTCTGTGATGGATTAGAAATAGGTTATGAGAGGCATTTTCTGACATGGATGCCTGTGAATTAGGCAATCCCAGAGCTCTTCCTGATTTCTGTGTTTCTGAGGAGGAAATATGTTGTAAAGCCAATCATTCTGCCTCCTAGTCTGCTCTTCACTAGGTTTGAATTTAAAAAAAAAAAATAAAAAGGAGTCTTTATTTGTTTTGCACTGGAGTTGTTGAGGTCCTGAAAGATGGTGGGGTTAAGTCACTAATGGCCTCATATGTGCTATACTGTTTTGGAAGGTCAATGACTATTTTTGGGGTGTTTAGTTTTGAGGAAAGGGCTTCTTTATAAGGCAGTCTTTCCCAAAGTCTGAATTAGGACCCGGTCTTCTGGTTTGGACACATTTCAGACCTAACTGCATCACTTGTAGCCATTTCACCATCTAGAGATGTCATAGTGATATAAAATTAACCCATGGGAATTTAAAAAAATATTTTTCTGGGTTTTTTGGGTGGGTTTTTTTTTGTTTTTTTTTTTGTTTTGTTTTTTTGGTTTTTTTTTTTTGGTTTTTTTTTTTT
>LTAT01000522.1:0-42485 GCA_003286495.1 Chlorodrepanis virens | reverse complement strand
TTTTTTTTTTTTTTTTTTTTTTTTTTTTTTTTTTTTTTTTTTTTTTGTTTTTTTTTTTTTTTGTTTTTTTTTTTTTGTTTCCAGACACAAGAATAAAGAACCAGTCTGAGCCACTGGTCGCTGGGGCTGGTAAAAGTCTGTCAGAGCTTAAGAGGTAATGCTGTGAGCTAATGAGAGGGGGAACTATCCATCATTAGATGAAAGTTCTCTTATCTCTAGATCTGGTACTTCCTAAAGTTGAAACCTACTTTAATGGCAATTCTCAGACTCTACATTTTCCTTGAGAAAGCCAGCAGGGACATGGAACTGTGGATGAGTAAAGTGAATTTTGTAGTCCCTGCTAAATCGGCCCAACAGCTGGGTAGAACCATAGAGCAGTTTCTCCCCACCATCCAGGAAACTGACTATCAACTGCTGCATTTTCTAAGAGATTTCTACACATAATAACACTGAATCACAGATTTTTCCAAAATATTATTTCTCTTTATAACCCTACCCCACTCTTCTAGGTTTTGATTTGTTTTTTTTTTTTTTTTCAAATGCTTCTTCACTGATTTACTATTAAAGTGTTCATTAACATATCTGGATAAGTGGTAACCCTTAAATTATTTCTACGCTACATTTCAATCTAAGTAAAGTAAAGCAAGGAGGATCTCAAAATCCATCTAGATTATATCACAACAGCATTAAAAAAATAAAAAATTTCTGATGGCTGTCAGTGTTATAAAGCACTTCTTATTGTAAACTAAGGAAATAAAATCTCAAAAAGCATTAATGCATGTTTGTAAGGCAAATGGGAACTTATTACCTATAATTCAGGTTCTTTTTACAAGTTAGAGGAGTAAAATAATTCTTCTCTTATTTATTTCACTTTTTTTTCATTTTGACAGAACCTTTCCACTTTCATCATGGGTTTTTTTTTGAAGTGTACTTAAAAAGCCATTTATATTTTCACGCCTTTAGTAGATTCTGTCAAAATTTCTGTGTACCTAAAACCAAATGTAGTACATGTAGCAGCTAAGCATTGCACTGTTCCATTTTTAAATGTGGAAGTCATTTAGGACCTTTCTTAAATAACTGCATTTTAAGATTGATTTAATAGTTTTCTGGGCACTAGTTTGACAATAAATTATTTTGAAGATTGCTTCCTTGGGGTATTTTTTTGTACATATGCCACATATGTTCAGCAGAGCCAATGGTGATGCAAGACTGACTTTTTTTTCAATATGGTAAAAAATAAAGAGGAAAAAAATCACAGTAATGCATTTAGTATAATTATGCAGGATTGCACAGTTGGTTTACAGAGATTAAAAAAAAAAGTCAATAAGCTAAAGGTTCACATCAAACACACAAACATAATAAGGGAATCAAATAACTGAAGGTCCTCTAATTCCCATCTTTTGGTCTCAAACTCCCTGCTTACCCCAAGTGAGATCAGCTGCCTGTTGAGCAACTCACTCCCTCTTGCAGGAGCTCACATTCTCCTTGATGCAGGAATGACTTCCAGCAGGACTGGGAACTGCTAGCCAGGTTGATTACTGTCTTCCCACTGCAATGACCAGATGACTTTGAACCACTTGGAAAAATTCCTCACCACTCACAATGCATTTTACAAGATGTAGGGGCTCTAAAGGAGCAGACATGTTTCTTCAGCCAATGTGGGGAGCACTTATTAGACATGGTAGCCTTTCATCTAATTAGGTAGTTTTTCATATTTTCCCTAAATCCTCTTCATCCTTCTAACACACATTATATCCCATCCACAAGCTCTGTGTTCCAAGTTCTTCACAGAGTTTTTGCCTCCTGTGACACAGAAGAATGGCTTATCATCTTCTCCATGGGGTGACCAACCATGGAAGGACTTCTGGATAAAGAACATAGTTTCTGGATGTTTTCTGTCTAAGATTGCACAAACTTCTGATGGAAGAGGTGCCAGAGATGAAGCTGCTTGGACAGCAGGAGAGCAGATGGTAACTGAGCTCACAGTCCTCCTATGCCAGAGCAGCGTCTATTTGTGGGTGAGAGTTTGCTAATGGAAAATCCATAGTGGGACAAACTTCTGCTGTGACTTTGAAAGATACTCAAAGAAATACTGCAAAGTTCTGCAGCTGTAAAGCTTCCCTGTTCAGTAATTGGTATTTAAGATGACTTTTCTGACTACATTCATATATTTATGAGCACAAGGACAACAAAAAAAAAATAAAAATTTTTAAGAGACACATGAAAATCTTGCCAAAAACAAAGGCAGAAAAAAGGCAGACAAGCCAAGAACACAGTTCTAGCTTGGTTTGTTGTGGCATGGTGAAAACCACTGTCACAATCTCCTAATCTTGAGTCCATGTATATATATTTGCAGGAACACATTAAATACCAGAAAACGTTTTTAAGACAAAGAACATTTGCAAATGGTACCAGGTGTGGCATGACAAAGATCAGGACATGGCAGCTGCTTCAAGCATCTGAGAGTGTGGGCCCTGCTCTGGGAATCCACAGAAATGAGACTTTAAATGCACTGCCAGTGGAAAGTACTAACCATAAAAGGACAATTATTAAAGGGTAACTTTAATTTGCTCCTCAAGTTTAGACCTTCCATAGTATTCCCAATTGTTCTCAAACACACTGTTTAAACAGTAAGCATGTGTGCATTCAAATATATTTTTCTTTCTAAAGAAAGCAAAAAGCCTTATGGTATTTTTTATATATTTCAAGTTATTAATGTTAAAAATCATCAAAAGTAAACACTTTGATGTCCTCACTTGCTCTTGAAAAAAAACAAACACAAGTGAATTAAGGAATGTGAAAAAATGAAAACAGTAAGAAATTTATTTCAGTGATACAAAGTCCTCCTTTAAATTTCAGTAGAGAAATGCAGACTTGTAATGAAATTAATGTAATTGAAACGACTGTAATTAAAAACCTCTTAATACACTAGAGGTGACCAATACAGATAACCTTGTATCTGCAACCTCTGTGTGTACCTCTGTGAATATGCTTCTCCCCTTTACAAATGTGACTGGGGGAATTCTTCCTTTTTTTTTTTTTTTTTTTAGGTGTTTCAAGACTTTCATCTTATTGAAGATCATTTTAACTGCCTTTGCTTTTTGATCATATAGAAAATTGAGCCTGTTGGTAGAAAAATTTGTATTCTCAGTGATGCAAATCAATGTTTTCCAGATGGACAATTGAAAGGAGTTACTCTTTAAACTCACTGTTAAAAAAAAAAAAAAAAAAAAGGAAAAAATAAAAGAAAGAAAAAAGAAAACAAAAAAGTGCAGTGTTGGTGCTTAGAACTTTGCATTTATTTCCAACATCAGAAACCTACAATTCTGACTGCCAAAAATGAGCTTCAGAGTTCAGAAGACAACTCTAGGGCAATCTACAGGATAAGTCAGGCATAATTCCATATGGGACCCATGCCAAATCACACATATTGCCTGCACACTAATTGATCATTACAAAACCCCCTAACTACTGGTGGAAAGGAGCAATGTGACAAACCCAGACACCATTGCAGCTCCAAAGAATTCTCTGGAGCAATGACAGTTCTAACAGATGCCTATCTGTCCTGATATTATACAGCTTGGCAAAAGAAAAAATGCTTTTCCTCATCAATTTTCAGGAGAGAAAAAACCTCAACCCGCCAAATAAAGCCAAAGCAAAAATTCCAATTCAATAGAACAGTTTCAGCGAGAAAAAAATTCTTGAACAAGGACAATGATTTCACCAAAATCTGCACATTAATAATTTTGTCCTACAAATTCAATTTCCACCAGTGTTAAAACTACTTTTACTTAAATTTTCAGGCCAAATACTTCTCTCTAGATTTATTCAACTCCAAAGGTTCATTTACTTTAATAGCCTCCTCCCATGTCCTGTGGAATACCTGATAAATGACTCAATTTACATTATATAGTTTAATTTTACTCTTGAAATATTTCTAAAAAATTCTGGACACAAATAAAGTAGGCAATATCTGTTAATGCCATATTAAGGGAGACCAGCTGCAGGCTATCATAAACGTGAGGAGTCCAGAATAGAAATGTAGAACTTTTTGCAAGATGGCTTCTTGATACTTTCATATTGCAGCATTATTTGGATAACAGGCCAAATTTTTATCAAGCTATATAGAAAAAAGAATCAGGTCTCACAGGGCATGTATTATGTGACCACTATTACTGCTGTTTGGGACTTCAAAGACATTTAACCTTCAACCCCAGCAATGACACTTACCTTTCATGAGACATCGGTGTAACAGCTGATGTGTTAAATCACAGCTGTATCTGGAAAGTCACAGCCATAAACCATTTGAAAAAAGAGCTTCTCTATAAATTGCATTTTGAAATATGACAAGGTTACTGTCCTGATGCCAACAAGGAATCTCAAAGTCTTTGTATGTGAAAATAAGTATTTAAAACTTTAGAGAGAGATATAAAGATGGTGCTTTTTCTTCCACTGTATAGCTTCAAAGTAAACCTTTGCAGTCTAATAGTTCAAGGGTGTTATTTAAGCAATTTGTCTCATTTGAACAAAAAGGAATGTTTTAAGTCAACCCATTTTTGCTACGAGAATATGATCTTTCATTTTAACTTAATAAAAGAAATGGTTCTCAGGGGGTACAGAATTTATATACACGCTGCCTAAGGTGCCATTTAAAAACAGAACTTAGTGAGAGATGTTGTAGGGAGTTACTAGTAAGTCTAATAACAATATATAGTATGATTCTGTAACTACTACAGTGGCATTACCAATTTGTTTAACAGGAACAACAACAAGGTTTTTGCCCTTGTATCACTGTGTTATAGCCTACTTTCTGTTATTCATTTACCTCATTTTCCACATAAATGTTGTTCTAGCTCTTTTTGATCTTCTTCCCAGTTCCAACATCCTGTCTTGATTACTGCTTGGGCCATTGACGGTAGCAGTATTTAATATGAAATTTAAGCTTTCTTGCCTACTTGTTCCAAGGCAGTTGCTTTTACTTCACACTGATTCCAATTAATTTGGAGGAAAACAGACTCATGTTACTGATGAACTCGGATTTTCCTTCTCATTTCAAGCTGACTTGCAAATTCTATCTCTTAGGGGCTTTGTTAACTCTTTAGTTGTCGCTGAACATCTCAAATTTCTTTCTTAATATCACACTCAGAGTGAAAGGAGGGGAAACTAGAAATATAACAAAGAAAGAAAGCGATGAGAGTTGTGCGATTCAGAATACCAGAACACCAATTTTATTCATCTATGTGATCGGAACTGAGCTGGCTTGCAAAATTTTTACTATTTTTTTGGATTTTTTTGAGACAGAGAAAGAGGGAAACATGCATATTTTTAATGGCTTTCATAAGATCTTTGAAATTTGAAGAACACCTTGCACACACACTCAGATTTTCCTAAGTTTAACTGTCTTGCCAATACAACTTGGTTGTATTGCCAATACAACTAGGTTAGCCTTGCCCAGATTTCTTGCTTAGATCACATTTTCCCCATTAACTTCTGAAGTTTTACTGGTCTCAGCTGAACTTTTATTTTATTAGAAAGTGGGAAAGCAAGGAATTCTGACAGTAACAACTCAGTGAGAAAGTGTCATCTGTCCCCCATTAAGACACACACCCCTTGCTGTGCAGCAGGAATGCTGGGAAATGTGTTCTCCCGGTCCTTCCAGTGTGCTGTGGCTGCAAACACTGCTAACTTCTTCCCTAGATTTTCACACAGTAGCTCTGGAGAACCTTCTTTCTCTTGCAAAGTGTAATATTTCAAAATCTTGCCAACTTCTTTCTTTTCATCCTCTTTAAAAGTCATCTTTGCTCTGTCTTATCTCTGCTTTGCAATGAGAAATCAGAGGACAGGAGACAGCATGTTTATTTATATTGAAGAGCAGCTCTATCACTGTGTCATCCCCAAAGGCAGATTTCCAAGGCCACCCTACTGGAAGAGTGGCCTGTGTGTGACATTTCTCTGTGGTTTCTTTGTGTGCCCTTTCTGTTTGAAAGATTGTCTATGAGAGATTCAGCAATAACCAGATAAACACATAAACAAGTCAGGTAAATACAGGTGAGCGTATGGCTTTTCCCCAGACATGGTGCTTCTTGGAGCTTCTCACTTTCCTCACTTTCCTCTGTGTTCTGATAACATCAAGACTTTACCAAGTCCAAAGCTTTAATGAATCCTCAGAAAAGCAAAAACTCATTCTGTGTTTCTTTATTTTTTTAACCATTTCCTCCTGATTCCCTTTCCATAGATCTTTGTGCAGAATGCTTGAAAAGAGAGATGAAACCCAGCTTCTCCACCACCTCTATTTTTACCTGACATTTGGAGGGAGCAGTTCCCTCACTCCACCCTCTTTGGGGCTGGCAGAGCTGACAAGATTTTGAGTGCCCATCCCCATTATTTGCTCTCTCTGCTGAGACCCACCACACAAATGTTGGCCCCATTTCAGCCCCTACAACCATCCACCTGCCCTTTTTAATAAATATCTTCTTTCCTGTGTGGTATGAGGCACCATCCTTCAGTGTGGCTTTATTTTATAATGCTTTTCCAGTGATTCAGGAGACTAACCCACACGATCACACCACCACAGCAGAGGCTGGTGTTCCTCCCATTGAAGTCAATAGCAAAATTCTGGTAATAAAAAGAGAAACTGAATACAGATGAACATTAACCATGTCCTTTCAACATTTTTCTCTGCCTAATGGAGTATATTAAAGCTTCTCTGCATAACTTCTGAATAGTACTGCATGCAATTTCATTATTAAAGTTTCACTTAATTTAATACCGCTTTGAGGTTTCTGGTTAAAAATAAAATATGATTAATGCTTATAAAAGAGAATGAGAAATCGGAGTGTTAAGAATTCTGATAATGGCTACAGTTTCTGGGTGAATTGATTTGGTAATTTTCATAGTTAAACACGTTAATGTTACCCTTGCTTATTGCAGCTCCCCACCCTAACAGTCACTTGCTCATCCTGATGACTCTTTTAAAAATTAATTAGTTAGTGTGGCATTTAGCTGCTAACTATAACACACAGAACCCAGTAATTTTCCCTGAAGGTCACTGCTGTCTGTGTACAACTGAAAGAACATGAGCATCCACAGTCATGGGCATTTATCCTTCCTATATCGTGAATGAATTTCTGGTTTAGAGCAAGGAGGATCACCAGCACAACCAAATCTCCCTCTGGCTCTCTGCTAAACCTGAGTTTTCAAGAGCAGAAAGCTCATTCAGGCTAGGAGGATGAGGGACAACTATGATATGCTCCACATCTGAGCAAGTTATCAGGTTGCCAAGTATTTAACAACACTCTTAGCATACTGATCCCTAAAAATGGTTCTAAAATTCTAATGGTGTGGTGGATAAAGTTGGATAACAAATAGTGCTTTTTGGTAAAAATCTAGCACTGCTTTGGAATAAATATTTGGATAGGAGCAAAACAAAACCTAGGACTGTGTTTCAAAAAACTGAATTTCATAAACTGTTGGTCTTGACCCATGCAGGTTTATATCCTGGCATCCCAGTCAATCAGTGAAAGCTTATTAGGACAATCAAGGATTCATTAGAGAAAGAAATTTGATCAAATGGAGTAAAGAAATCCAGATGCTGATGCTTTTCTATGTCCTTCATGCTCTACTTTTTCATTCTATGGATTTAGCTGGAGCTTTTCTCACACAAGATGGACTGGCTGTCAAAGTCTATCTACCTGTTATCATGTGGTAAAATAAAATACAGCAATTAAGCAAAGAAGATATATTATGATCAAAATGAAAAAACCCAACTGTTAATCCAACAGAAGTGCCTTGGCTACATCCCAAGCTACCCAGTCCATCTTCTTTATTAATTATTATTAATTATTATTGTTATTATAGGAGACCCATAATACCCTACCCAGTGGTAATATCTGTGTAGGACTTTAAAATAATGAGATGATTTGGAATTCACAAAGAGGGTTCACCCTGCAATTCAGAATGCAGATAATCACATTTTCCAATGGGTTTTGTTAATTCACATTTGGCCAAGACATTAAAAGCAATTATGACATTAAGCTCTTACCAGTTTAAAGAGGATCTTTTTTGATAAATATATGTGCATGATAATAGATGCTTTTTAAAAATTGAGATTTATTTCACAGATGATCGCCAACAAAACTTTTGAATCCCAGTTGCTGGGGAAATTTGAATCTTCCTGCTAATCTAAACTTCATCGATAAATTTTAACCAAGCCTTATTAAACAGAGAGAACATAATAAATTTGGTCCTTTTCCTAAGAATTACGTGATACTAGCCAGCCCCTGACCCAGAAAATGCTCACCTTTGAGCATAATAAGTAGTTCTATTAAAATCAATAGAAATTCCCATAAAAGTATTAACTTAATGGGTTTAGAATCTGTGAACATGTTGGACAGTATTTTTTACGTGAAACCTATTTTGAAATTAACAAGCCATAATGATCTAAAGAAGGAGATAAATTAGAAAAGAAAGGACTCAGCAAATAACTGGTATTTTATGCTGCAGCTGCAGGTTAACCAATCAGATCCAAACCAGTTAGTTCCCTTCATGAACAGTGAAATCCAGAGTAATATTTTAGTCATGGCTAGTGGAGCCAGCGATGCTCTTCCTGTGCTTTGCTAAATCTATGTACCCTTCACTAACAGTCCCATGTAACTTGACACAAAGAATACTCTTTTTACAGTCATGAATAAAATTTTAAATATTATTAATAATTAAAGAAGTATCAATAAGATCCTCAAATAATAGTGATAAGATACCCACAGCAAAATACATAGATAAACAAATAGAACATGCATATGACTAAAGATTTGCTTCCCAGCCTACATCCACTCCACTTGCTAAGGCTTGTCATCCTTTTTGTAAATGTGGGGACAAAAAAAGGCACAACTCATCTATACTCTACCTATTCCCTTCCCACTCAACATATGTTTTGCTTTTATTTTTCAGTTATAAAATAAGTATTTTTCCTAAGAAGATAATTTCTTTAAAATAAGGAAGAAATGGTACAACATGGAAGACTTGAGGAGAGCTTCTACTGCTGATCAGTAAATGTTTCGTTTGGAGCAACATGTTTAATGAATAGAAGTTGCTCTCATTTAGCAATAATGAGGAAATAAATATTTTGCTTCTTGAGTAAGTACCAAACACTATGACAAAACTTCTTATATTCGGTTATAATTTTCAACTCTTGCACCAGGCTCTAAAAAAAAAAAAACAAGGAAAAAAAAAAGGAAAAAAAAATGTGATAGAGACGGTTAAAAATGCTTATAAATTCCCAGAGGCATGAAGGTATTTGCTAATAAGTTAACACAAATCATGGAGTCTTTCCTGCAGCCAGCTACAAGCAGAGTTTCCAGAAAAAAAGACAAACTGTGGGCAGAGAGGGGTGTGAAACCAGCTACATACCAGCACCCTTAAAGCCAAAAGCAATGCTGCAAAGTATTGCAGGATGCAGAAGTACATGCTGCCTGCCCACTGGGAGTGGGAAGGAAAGACCAGAGCCATTACAAAACCTCACTGCTTTAAGAAATCACACCCCTAGCAGGGAACACAGTCAGTACTACAGCTCTCTCTGTAAAGCATAATTTCTTTAATGATTGTTTCTACAAGCAATCATTTCTGTCTAAATCAGGGGAAAAAAGGTACATTCAGTAATTTAACCTTGCTCTGGATATTTCTAATGGCCTGTAATCAAAATTCTCACTTCAGTGAAAAGATAAGGACACAAACTGAGATGAAGATGTTAAGATAAAGTGAATATGAATACCATATAAAGTTACTGACAGAGAGCAAATATTTCCTCCCACCTATAAGGCTCAATAAACAAAGAAAAAGAAGGGACATAACCCCAAATATACTTAAATAAATTTTCCTTCACAGAACCTTGCTCTATTACAGGCTGCTTCAATTTGCATCTCAGATGCATATCTTACTTTGTTAAGGGGTCTTCCTGTCCAGATGTTGAGGTCTGCATTGTATTAGAGTTTTTCAATTCTATGTAAATAGCATGCAGGGGAACAAATAGGAATTTACTCATTACTCTACTAACCCCAGAACTCTATTTTGAAAAAAACTAAATTCAAAGCCAGAAGTCTATTTTACATTTCAAACTGGAAGCTTCTGAAGACTCTGATCTAAGTATATGGATTTTTATGAGTAGTAAGAGGGACATAGTGATGAGAAACTTTAAGTTTTGTAATCTGTGTCATTTCAGCACAGGATATATTTATAACTACCATCCTAATACTTCCTGCAAACATTGTGGGGGTATTGTTAGAATATCTGGGTATTAAATAAGAGCCTAAAATATGAACTTCATGGACCAGTTAAGTATTAATGTTATATTTTTGAGCTCTTTCTGTGCCAGAATTCAAACCTGGGATGTAGACAGAAATTCATAGAAGCCTTTAGAGCAAATTCTAGTTTGTTGCCCACTGTACAGAATCAATCCAATCTGCTACAGAAACATCTACTAGTGATAAAACAGACTATGATGAAGCAATCTCAACACTTACACAAGAAGGATGAAGAGTAAATAGGAATTTGCTGTGTATGGTGCATTTCATCGATACCTGAATGAAGGG
Organism: Chlorodrepanis virens; assembly: GCA_003286495.1. Classification (NCBI taxonomy): domain Eukaryota; kingdom Metazoa; phylum Chordata; class Aves; order Passeriformes; family Fringillidae; genus Chlorodrepanis; species Chlorodrepanis virens. Next base: position 31,902 of record LTAT01000522.1, on the reverse strand, counting down.
ACATTTAGCTCTGCAGAGCAGTCCTCAGCTGACATGCAAAAAGGGTACTTGACCCAAATCTTACAAACATTTCCAAATAAAGCCTAGATTTAGCAATCTCAAAGCAGAAGTTACTAGCATACATGGCTATATCTCAGCAGCCATCTCTAGTAACCACTTTCATTAGTTTTCCATCTTACTGAAAAAATGACTGGTGAAAGATTCTTCCCATTACCTGGGATAGAATATAACTCTGACAGCGACTGATGTACTCCAGCAGAACGTGGATGAGTATCCATCACTTCAGTTTGCCTTTCTCCTCTCTTGACTGCAGACATCTCATCCATGCTCAGAAACATCTTTTCATTCTCTAATGAGGAAGGAGGCAACACTCTAATTTTCTAAGTGCTCTCCTGTCAAAAAGCTGATCTGTTCTCCAACCCATCTACTTGCAGTAACTCAAACTACTAATCCTTCTCTTATAGTTTGGATCTCCATTAGCTTCTGGATTACTCTGTTTGCAAAGCTTTCCTACTCTACTTCTCTGAAAACCAATATGACATTTAGAGCTGAGAAAGTTGAAAAAGCAAGGGTTCTCCTCAGAGATAAACTCTTCTCTTGCTCTTGGGTTGCTACCAGGAAATCTGAAAGCCTCTTGATACCAGACCTACCTTCTCCGTTTTCTTCCTTTTTAATATTATTGTCTCTCTTTTAATTATTGTGGCACCAGGAGACCCCAAATGCAATCAGTGCCTCATTCTGCCTGTCTCTGTGAAGACATATGGTATGAGACAGCCCCTGTGCCCTGAAGAGCTTACAGTTTAAATAGGCAAGACAATAATGAGACACATTAGCATTGTTATCACCATCTCCCAGGTGGGAAATTGAGTCACAAAGATGGAAAGCAACACGCTCAATATCACATGTCTACACCATACAGTGAAGCGCGTTTCAGTCCTTTTGGAGTTAGCAAACATTAAACTGACAAACTGACGTGGTAGAAAGACACACTGATGTGCCAGTTTGTGTGCAGAAGGCCTACAGACAAGACATTCACCATTTTGGCCCAAACAAGCCCTGAGAGCAGGTCTTGCATTAGGGCCCTTACAGTGTGACCAAGGCAGTTGTCCACACCACACTCTCTTTTCCATTTGGTCTGGGTGGCCTGAATGCACTGAACAGATGCCCATGAAAAGCAGGCAATGCAGAAATGTAAATTTTTCAAGACTCAATCATTAGATTTCTTTAAAAGCCACTTACTGATCCTTATGGTGTTGCATGTCCCCAAGGGGAGAAGCAGACCTTGTTTACAGACTCGCCTTCTCAGCAATCCTCTTGATCTGGACTCCAAAGCAAGGGCAGAAAATCCTTTTTTTCATAACAGTAAAGATCTGAAAGTGAAGCCAAATTATATATTATGCCACAGTTTGCTGATATCCATAACCTGTTTAAAACCAAGAATATCTTACACGTTTGAAAAACTATGTGATAAAGAGTAAGACAATTGCATGCAACTTTATTTCTTCTGAAGAAAAATTTGTTTCTGAAATGACCTTGTTTATTATACCAAAAATGAGAGATTTCTCTTGTCTTTTTGAAGTGATATTATAGTTTATTTATAAGTGACAGCCCTCTTACTTAAACTTGCACTTATTTATTGAATTAATACCATTCAGTGTTAGTCATCTGTTGAGGGGCTACTGCATACTGAGCTATCATGATGTTGTATTGGTCTCTTATCTTTTCTTCTTTCATCTGATTGACAGCATGTTATTTTTTTTTTTTTTTAACTGGGAAATCAATGCTCTTGAGCTTTATGAAATTTGCATATATTTTTCCAAAATCTAGTGGGGGAAAAGAAAATTCCATAGTGCTTTCTTCGGCATGACTACTTTTTGCTGATAACCTCAGGACATCTTGAGATTTTTGCAATAATTTATAGAAGTCCTATATTGCAATTTTGAAGAACAAGGTCATTTTCATAGAATGAATAAGAGCTATGAAATAAATTCCCATCCTTCACTCCCTCTAAAAAAACCCAAAAAACAATAAAATAAAATAAACAAAAAAATTACCCCAGAAATCAGCATGGACTGATTTTTAAAAATGCACTTATATAGCATCAGTTTTGCTATACTCTTTTTTTTTTTTTTTGCTACATGTGACATAATATGCTTTTCTTATTTTAAAAAATACTTGAATATAGTGTAGAACATGCAGATTGCTTGTTTTTATTATTAGAAAAGTAGTTTGGATGTGCTAGCATGGTACTTGAGATTTGTTATCTATCTTGATATCTTCCAATGTTTAGATGAGAGAATACTGCATACCAATCTGATTCAGATAAATCACTACTTCTTTTCTAGTTATTTACTTCCCAAAACCACATGGAAGGTTTTCATATATTAATGAGCTGTTACAGTGAAAAAAAATCAGCAAGTCTTCAAAAAGAGAGTAAAAAAGATATATTTCTTGAATGGTTAGTTTGCTAGAAGGAGTGAAACTGAAAATCAAGGCAGTAGAAAAGATGTCCTGGATAAGGTCCATGTCACACCATAGCCCTTTCAGAAAGTCAGCCAGACCCATTGTAAAACTAATTAATCTTTTTACCACCCTCTTGTGTTACTGCTCTTGGTAGCACCTCCTGGTTGTATAAGATTAATGCTAATTTGATTTTTTTCACTGTTAAAATCATGCTACCTGTAATTCCTCTATAATTTCAGTCATTTGTTTCCACAATTCAAATGAGTACAACTGTGTAACACAAAGCCTATTTTATGTATCAGGGAGTTACTTAAAGTACTAACTGTATGTTATCTCGTTAATGACTCAATACATAGTCTGTGGGGGATCAAGAACAATATCTCATTGTCTAGATGGGAAGATAAAGGGGGAAAAATAATTTAATTTCTAATCCAAGCATACAAAAATCAATCTAAAAGATTACTGCTCTATGTTCTAAGATTGACTGTATTTACTGACGTAGGTCATATGCAAAGAACAGCTGCCATCTCCAGAGTTCACCTGCCACATACACTCCATGACCTATTCAAAGGTTACCTAGGAATATACAAGAGGGTAGAGGTGCTCTGAATCAATTAGATTTAGCCTTAAAATACATTGTGTTCATGATAAACAGTTGTGTTAAAGCCTTCCCTCAAGTTTCCCCATGCCCTTTTTTATAGACTCTTACATTCATCAACTTTTCACATCCTCTCTAGAATAATTTGCATAACTATATAATATTTAAGGAGGTATATGATGGCCTCTAGTGGTGCAGAACAGCATGAAAATGATGAATTGCTGCTCTGTTTCCTCAGAGTTTTAAATATAGCATGATAGAAAAAAAACCCACACATTCAAACTGGATATTCCAAGTCAGGAACAACAGAACACAGTACACAGCAAATGTAAATGTTCATCACATTTTGCTTGGTAAGAAAGAAAAAATTCCTGAGGCCAACCTGATATTTTTTAAAAAATATTCAAAATTTTTACTATTTAACACTATTTTCTCTCCCCCAGTGTTTTGATCATGGTACACTGCTAGGCTTTGGCCTGCAGGTACTGTAAGTCCCTAATTCTTTGGGAATACTGTGGATACTGCACAAGAAAATACATCTAATTTTCCACAGAGAAGGTGCTTACACAGTAGATGTTTTTCAGCCCAAATTATTCCTTCATGTTAAAAAATACTTTAATCATTGTATTTTTGAAATATTACTTTAAAAGACAGTACCTGATAAATCAATTCCTAACAAGAAAAACACCAAAATAAAATTTTATCAAACTAGTTTGACCTTATTCTTACACATGGCTTCTCATAACCCAGAGAATTGTAAGAAGGTTCAAACACAGGGCATGGGATTTACTACTATACTACAAAGAACAGACATGCAGAAAATTAAAGACTTATACATTCTTTGGCAGATAAAATATTAAACAGATACCTTTCTGTGTACCTTCTCTTAAATCTATTTGAAATTTTTGCATAAATAAATTTGGTATTTTTATTTCTACATTGCTTTTTGATTTTATCTTCACAAATCTTTAGTAAAACTATCAACACTTATAGGTTGAAGTTTTAGGCTGTAACTCCATCCATGTTTTAGGCTGTAACTCCATCCATTCTTTCCAAAGATACATGTTCCATGTATCTTTGGAAAGAATGCTATGAGTATTCATAGATATTAATTTCTTTTTAAGCAGTAACTCACAATTTCCTGGAAAGTTTTCATATCATGTTTTTAAAAGTTTTTAAACTGGAAATACACCCATAAACATTTTTATTTAACAGAATTTGAAAGGAAAAGCTACTGATCTCAGTCAGTGGCCTCCACAGCTCTGCTTCAAGCAAATTTTCAGAAACTAAGTCCTAAGATAGATAATTGCTGTAGCTCGTTCCCAAGGAAAATGCAGAGATCAAAGTATACAGTAGTGCCATTCAAGGGAGTTTCTGAATACATCTTTCCCTCTGTTATACAACATTTTGAAACAGCATCCTTCTTTATCCTAGGCTATCTGCAGACTTAATCCACACATACTGAGAAGGATATTGCAATGACTCTTTTTTTTTCCTAATTCTGAAAGCCAGCTCACAACTACTGTCAGAGAGATGTAAGCCTGCAATGTCACAGACACTTTTCCTAATTTCTGCATTTTTGAAAGGGGGTTGTTTAGGGGGTTGTTTAGGGGGTTGTGCAATCTGACAGCAAGCAAAACTTTTTTCATATCAGAACAGAAGACTATAGACAAGGAAATATCTAAACAAATAGTAATCATTGATTACTGTCCTTTAGTTTCTTCTAAGTGCAAAGAGTAAAAGTTGAATGGTTATCTTAAAAGATTCTGAAAAGTTTTTAAGTACATGTGGTTTTCCAGCTATACCTTTATTCCTGGCAGTTTCTCACATTTCTCAGGGTCTCATGAATTTCAGTATCTTACTACCTCTTAGCTACACAAGCCACTTCTGCTACACGGTCCTCCCCTAAGCACTGTATCCCAAGTCTCAGGGTTCATGAACCACATTTTCCCTGAGCTAAAGCGAGGCTATGAGATGAAAAGCAAGGAATGATCCTTTCACAGAGGGATTTCCTCTCTCACTCTCTCCTCCTCTGCCTCGCAGTCCCTGTGCTCAGCATCGCTACTCTCCACTTCTCCCCCTGGGATCTGTATGCCCAACACAGTGTGAAATATTAACTAGATAATGATTTTTACTTCTCTTTCTGGAGATCAGAGGAGCTACTAAAGAAAGCACTGCTATGAAGCAGAATGCAGCGAGCTGTCAGCTGAGAAGCAGCCACCAGCCGCTGTCTGAGCAGTGGTGATGTTAATGTACAATGCTATATCTTAATAGCCATCTCAATTGGCTATTAAAATGCAGCACTGTGCATTAAAATCACTACCTCACTGCTGCAGGAATACTTACCAAAGATGCAGTCTCTGAAAATTACCTTTTGGCTCAATGGAATGCTTTCATGCCAAATGAGATGTCTCCTTTAATTTTCTGCTAAAGAAATAAAACCCTTACTTTTTAAATCTTAAATATACATGATTATGTTGAATGGCACATTCAGCCAAGACAACTCACAGATAGCACAGGTGAACTTCATGCTGTGTCTCAGAATTCAATATCAATTGAATCTCCTCAAGAAAACTGTGCTAACTTCCAGAACAGTTATTATTCTCAATTTCTTTAAAGAATGTCTCTTAAAATAATCTGTTTTCAGGTACTGGAGATGGGAGAACAGGAAAATGTAGCTGGTAGGAATTTGTTTCTGGAAACTTACAGCTTATAAGAAAGAGAATTCTGAAAAGATGGGATAAGAGAGATGATGAAGGCTACAGGATGAATATGGAGGTAAAAGACATGAATGGACTACACTCAAAAAGAGGAAGGTAGGCTGCATAATAAAGGGGGAGGATAAAGTTTAAAAAACATGCGTCCTTTGGTCCAAAGAAATGGTTTGTGGGAAAACTTTGTCCCAACTTCTGAGTGCATAGATTCAGGTAAGAATAAGGAAAACCACTGAGGCAAACATAAAAGACAGAATGATGTAGTGAGCTCATGGTGCCCTCCTTGAGTCATAGCAGAAGATGATGAAAGTCAAGACCAAAAGATCTCTCAAATATAGGAAAAATATGTTTCAATTACATAAGGTTCAAAATGTAGACAGGGTCTCTGTGCTTCAAATATCTACCATGCTGAATTGATATGATTTGAAAGGTAAAAATGCACCTGTTTGATAGGCTTGGGCATCTTATCTTCACTTTTGCTGCATACAACTATCACACATCTTGTGCTGCACAGTCCCTACCAGATATGTCTGATCTGGTTTGAAAGGTGGAACTAGTCAGGGATATTTGGATGAAGTCAAGTTTCCTCAAAGAAAAGCTGATCCCTAAACATTATGCTTTAAGCATACTGGGCATTACCAGCTTTGTTTAATCTTTTACCTGAATTTCTCATATACCTGTCCCAAGGGCCAGAGACAACTGCACCTTTTGCTTTAAGTCAGACATAATTAAGTCTCCCTTGGAGCCAGGGACTCCTGAAGCTCCAGAGCAATAGCCCCAGGGAGTCTGCTAGCAGGGCTGTCCTGCATCTTGAGTCCTGGAGAGAAACAGGCAGCTAGCCCAATGGAGTTGACAATGTTGGCAGTTTCATTGCTGGTATCATCTGGGATGCTGACAAGAACATCAGTTTCAACTAAAAATCTAAAAGAAAAGAAAGTTCTTATTTGTCAGAGAATTCAGATGTATGATTTCTCAGATTGTCTGAAACTAAACAGTACTCCTTGGCCCTCAAAATCCACACATGTGCAAACTAGAAACAATTATTTTGACAGCTCTACTGCAAAATTGATCCTTGCTTTCCTTTTTAAGTCTTTCTATAAGAAGATAAAACTGATCAGGCTGTAAAAAATACAGAAAAAAAGAAAGCCCAAAAAATCCCACCCAAACAAAACCATATTCTGAATTACTTGAACAGATAGGATGATGGTTTATATAATCTCCTGCTAGAATTTGCAAATATCTTCCATTATAGGTAAAATTTGGAAATGTTGCATGATTAGCTCTTGAATTGAAAAAGAAAAAATGCTGCTTTTCAGCAAAAATCACTTCCCTCTTTTTAGTCTGACATTCTAGTCTCCAGAAACACACTAACATATCATGCTGCAGTGACATTTGAGCCTACACAAGAGTGTGGGAGCAAGTTAAGAGTAAGCAGTTCACTGTGCTCAAATGGAAGAAAAAGATTTAGTCATTAAAAAAAAAAAATCCTTCAATCTTTTGGGATTTTGAACTTCACAGAATGATAGAGGTTAGACAGGACAAGTGGGTGTCATCTGGTCCAAATCCCCTGCTCAAGAAGGGCCACCTAGTGCTGGCTCTCCACAAACTCACTGGGCGGTACTTCTTGCTCCCAATACTTGGGTTATCCTTTTCAGTCTCACTTGCAAAAAAGGGCATTTGGTTCTGAATTTAAGTTGGGAGGAGAAAATTAAAAAATTGCTCTAAATAGTTTAACAGAAGCTGGGCTGGATTCCACAGTACCCGGCACCAAAGCCTGCAGGACTTCAGGGAAAGGTGACAGTTGCTATGCGTAACAGTGCCCAGCTGTCAAATGAAGGACCAAATGAGCATCTGCCTTTAAAATAAAAATAAAATAAATGTCATCAAAAAAAACCCAGAGTCTCTGCAAAAAAGAACACTGTGCTGCATCACCTCCTCCCCTCCACCTTTTTCTTCCCCTGCTCCAATTGCGCTTTAAATAATCTGAGCCCGTGCTTTATGCGGCACCAATAGTGAGGACCAGGATGATACTGCACCGGTGACCTTGGATTTTCCAGCCCATTACTCCTGACTGGTGTCTGCAAGACTGCTACATCGCCACCTGCCACATCACACCTCCTCCAATGTCGCCAGGAAGTCAAACTGCTCGCACTTCCCCCGGTCCCACCCGCGCTCTGTCACGGAGCCTTCTCCGCTGATCTGTGAACAGAGAGGGAGCTGGGGCTCTCGGTGTGCTCAGGATCCTCCCTCCCTCCCTCCGTCCCTCCCTCCCATGCCTGTGTTTGTCACTTATCTGGTAGGTGGTGAAGAAGAAGAGAAGGGAATATAAGCGGAAATATTTCCATTTTCAGCCTGGTTAAAGGAGTATTTCAAAGCAACTGATGTTGCGAGATTTATAAAGCATCAAAAGATAGTATAAATTACAATTTTAACCATTTAATTTTCTACTTTCAAGGTATAAAGAAGCACATACAGTCTGAATGACTATGTCCATAAAAAGGGTCAAATCAAGGTTTTTGCCACTAGTAGCAATTTATACATGTGAGCCATATTTGAAGTAATTAGCATAGTTGTTTGCCTTTTTATTTCCACAAAAGCAGATGACAGACTACCCAGAGACCCTAAATAAAATTGCCTCAGGGGAAGACAAAAGCTGTCAACATCAAGCTGCAAAGATCTCTTTGAGGAAGAAAACAAATTCCCAGCAAGAGAATTGATATGCCTGCTGATGAGCTGTTCAAATATGAAACACAGACACTCAGAGGGAGCCTGCTGCAAACACATCCACAGAAGCAACAGAACATTTGGCAAAAAATTTGGCACTAGAGAAAAATGAATACTGAAAGCAAGCATAAGGATGTGATGGAATGAAGAAATGCTGGTGTGTCATACAAAAAAGAAGAGCTGAAAGAAAAGCAAATATGCCTAGCAAGCTAAATAGAAAAGCATGGGCTTTCTGACAGGCCTGGCCACCACCAGCAGTAGCGATGCTACTTGATTCAAGTGTTAAGGGAACATTTTATGTCACACAGAAAAATGTGGTAGATGTGTTGATATTACTGGTTTTTATTGAACTCATGTTGTTTTATTGAACAACAGCAAAACCAAGAAAGGTTTAACAGCCTGCCCTAGAGAGCTAGCAGAGAATTTTCTGCTCAAAGAGCTTTTTCAATTCCTACAATGAAATTTCCATAAAAACATTTTCCATATGCATTTTTAATTTTTTTGTCTAAATGTTCCCACTATCTATTCAGTGGTGGAAAATTGTGTTGGTTTTGCCCAGTGTGGTTTTTGGTAGCGGGAGAGAGGGGGTTCAGAGGTGGCTTCTGTGAGAAGCTGGGAGAAGCCTCTGGCAGCGCCAGTCCCTGAGGCTCTGAAGGTGGACATGCTGCTGGCCAAGGCTGGGCCAAGGAGAGAGGTTGGTAATGCATCTGTGTTACAAATTTAAGAAGGAAATCAAAACAAAATGGTGCACGCAGGTTTAATTCCAGCCAGAGAAGAGGAGGAGGTGAGAACATGTGAGGAAAACAACCAGGAGACAGCAAGGTGAGTGGAGAAGGAAGGGCAGGAGGCGCTGCAGGCCCCAGAGCCGAGATTGCCCTGCAGCCCCTGGGGAGCCCACGGTGAAGCAGCTGTGCCCCTGCAGCCCCTGGGGACCCACGGGCAATGCCGAGATCCACCCGCAGCCCCTGGGGGAGGTGCCCTCAGCAGAGTGGGAGAGCCTGGAGGAGAGAGAGGGCCCAGCTTGCAGGCTGGAGCAGCCTGGCCTTGGAGCGCTGCACCCTGTGGGAACAGAGACCCACGGCACAGCGGCTCTGGGAGGAATGGCTGCCCGAGGGAGGGACTCGTGTTTGGGAGGATTGCTGCTCATGAGATTGGAATCACGTTGGAGAAGTTCACGGAGAACTGTCTCCTGTGGGAGGGACCCCACAGTCTGAAAGAAGAAAACTTCGGGTGATGAACTGACAAATCCCTCACACCATGTCTCCCTGTGCTATTGGTGGGAAGTAAGGAGGGGGTGGGGGAAGAAAACGTGGTTTTAAGGGCTTATTTTACTTCTCATTACCCTCCTCTGATGTTGTTGGCAATAAACTCTTTGTATCTCTAAGATGAGCCGGTTTTGCTCTTGGAGTGTTTTCTCCCAGTCCTTATCTAAACTCACGAACCCTTCAATATATTTTTTCTCCTCTGCCCAGATATGGCAGGTGAGAGTGAGTGACTGGCTTTCACGGGTGGACCAATTCAGGTTTTTTTTCTCCTTTTGGTTAATCTTGTCTGAAGATGACATTTTATGAAATTAGTGTTATCTGAGGTATTTAAAAGTAACGCTATGAAATATGAATTCTCTTAAGATCATCATTTGAAACTGTCACCACCTACTAGTATTTTTGGTAGAGTCCCTCAGTATTCCTGTGAACAAATATTTAGGAAGATGTTGTCACCATATTTACTCCCCTGTCCTAGTGAGTAAAGATGAACTTGGTATCCTTCAGAGGTGTGTCCCTGAGGAGTCAGTCATCTAAGAAAGGAAAAAATTTCAATTCCTGTTTTGGGATCTTCAGTTTTCTCTACAGTCAGATGGTCCATTGAAAAATGAGGAATTAGCAGAGTCCACAACTAGAAACTTCTATTGGAATGTAGTCATCCAGCCTACACTTAAAAATAAAAATATCCCTCCCCTCCTCTGCCAGCATCAAGGGAGGCACATAAAAGAATCCAAACAAGCAAAGAAGCCCCAACAAACCCTCAACATGCATAAACAATTAATGGAAGCAACAAGGCGCAAAAATACTTAATTTGTGTAATTTGATCCCTTTTAGCTGTTTAATAAAGTAGTTCTGGCAGAGCTAAGTTTATAATTTCACTACAGACAAAAAGGCAGTCATAAAACAGGGCAGGTAAAGCTATGACAATAATGAAATTATCTAAGTAAAGCCTATTATCTTCATTAATTTTCCCTCACTTTCTACCACAGTGGGAAGATATTAACTTGCTAATATCTTCTATCGTATTCAAAAAGAAATGCATCCCTTGAGCAAATAAGCTAAATTAATAATTTCTTTATGTTAGGGATTATTATTAACAATAGGAATTATCAATTAAATGTGTGCACAAAGTTTCTGGTTGAAGTCTTTAAATGCAAAATGTGGCTGATTGCTGTTTAAGAGAGTATTTCTGTCTGTTACTTTAGCAACTCTAAAGTTAGGACCTTGAAAAAGCCAGATTTTTTTCATAAAATGCTCCAATAAAAAAGCTTGAATTATTTTACTAAACCTGTCTATTTCTATAGTATTTTAGATATCTTCAAACCTTTATATTTTTGCAGTAAAGCATGTGGAACACATAACATTGTCACTAGTAGCGTGTTCTGTTAAACAGAGTGAATAATGATTCTGCTGTGCCTAAAGGTACAAAAAATGATTCAAGGTTTTGCTAAGAAATTTTGTCAAACTGTTGTGACTGGGACTCAAAAGTAGATTCAAAAGTTAAATAACCAGTAGTCATATTCCTTCTGTGGAAATTTCAATATACTCCTCTGAGAATACAAAGTGAGGTGTTTGATTGAAGTTATTCACTTCAGGTTTCAAAACTACTTTCCCAATAAATGGAAAACTTTAGAAGCTAATAGGCACAAATTGAAGATCTAAGGCCATGCCCTTTCACATGCAGTTAGACTAAAAGTGTTGCATATGTGGGATTTTATTGTTCACAAACAAAAATAATTTCCTTCTGTAGGATTTCTTGGGCCTGGTAAACCTCTGGTTACATTTGTGCTTGAGAAAATCTACAGTTGCCCAAATACTTCCAAAGACACAAACAAGCTAGACAACAGGCTATGGAAATAACTACTGTAATGCATCAGAATTTGATTTGAATTGCACTCTAAGTTACATGCATTGCAATTCAAAACCACACATACAAATGATTATGTTCCTCAAAAGCAATAGTGATGACCTTGTTGTTCACGTTGAGGAAAACAAAGCACAATAAATAGTTCTCCAGAGATGTTCTGGATACCAAGACAACTGAATGCATCGAGCCCTTACTAGGACTTCCAAAGCCATAAATTTTGCATAGCTGAGGAGCCCATAAGAATAAATCTCTCATAGGTTTTGCTGCTTTTCAGCGTAAGGGCTTGGCTCTCTTGGTGTGAGCATTAGATGTCACCCTGTTCTTCTACAGTTCTTCTAAGCCTTCTTTTGTTTACATTTTTGTAACGTGTTTTCTCACACACTTTTCATGTAGATAATGATTGGTTTGCATTCCTTTCTGGAGGAAGAAAGAATTGATGGACTGTTGGTTTGACCAGTGTGGTTGGAGAGGTGGCAATTTCATCCTCCAATCCATGGTCACTTTTGAAATTCTATAAATATCAAAGTCTGGAAATAAACATGCCTTTTTTGCCTTGGACATCTCAGTATGTGAACGTCATTCATTTCGTGTCATATTGTGACAATTAGACATTGTAACTTAAGGAATAGACTAAGGAAATGGAGTAAAAACTCCTATCACTTTGAAAATCTAGGAACATGTTCCTCTGTAAGATCAATACTTTAATTTGTTTGTCCCAGGGGCTGGTATTTTCCAAACAGTAAGACAGGAGACAACATAGAAGGCAAATATGGGATATCTTAAAATAGAAAATAAGTTTCCTAACCAAGACTTGCTTGAGAACAAACCAGCTGCAGCTAGTTGATTTCTCGAAGTAATTCTCTATTATGTTTCACATATAATTGTCTGAAGGTGTTTTGGTAGTTGGTCTAGAGAAAATGAACTCTTCAAATGATGACTTTCTTAAACACAGTTAGATACAAGAACAAAAACAAGCCAACACCAAACCTCTCAAAGAGTGCAAGTAGCAAACAAGCCAACAAAATAACTACATATCACTCTAAAAACTCCAACCAAACAACATCTGCAAAGATACCCAAAACAAGCAAGCAAACCACACTTAAGAGGCTGATATATATTCCAGGGGACAGCAGGAATGATTGTGTCACCAAGATTCCAACAGAATTTTATTAGACCTTCTGAATATCTACTCAAACAAAGCCCTAGCACTCCTGTCTTCCTGGTGAACCTTGCACAGTTCAAAATCCTAACTGCCCCCTGTTTATTCAGTTATTTTCTGTATTTGATACAATGGACCTAGGTGGCTAGCCTGCTAAATGTGCATTCTGAACACCCAGCACTAAGGAACATCATCATTCCTGAATTCTGAAAAGTAAGTGCAGCTTATTTATAACTAGTGCATGCTAAAATAATTTCCATTAAATCATTAGCTTTATATTATATAGATCTGTAGTTTAAATCAGTGCAAAAGAGCTGGTTGGAAACAGTTGTGGGTAGAGATGGAACTGAAGGGAAGAGAACTCAAACAAGGAATGAGGCAGACCTCTGACAAATTACCTGATAAAGCTCACAGAGAAAGAAACTGACATAATTTAACCTGATGTATCTGAGTTTTATTTTAAAATGAGTATTGTCAAAAATACAAAAAGGCTTTTTGCCTGTTTGAACTAATAAAGGTCCATGAAAGTCAAGGACTCTAGGAGCTAGGGTTAAAAAAACCCAAAGAAACAAAAAATCACTAAACGAAAATAAACTAAAGAAAATCTAACAAAATCTCACCAGGACATAAGGGGAACATCACACCTATTTGAAATAAGAAGGCAAAGGTTAAAGAGAAAAGATAATTCAAATTAATCTGTCTGTACAAGATGTTTAAAATATACATGATCCAAACAGCCAGGAAAGAATTTAGGTCCTCTGTGGCAAAATTCTGTTCCCATTTACTGTGATGCAACTCCCCTTTAAGTCAATGGAAGCAAAGTCTAAAATACAGAGGACAAAATGACTTCCAATTTACATTACAGACTAACTCCTACCACTGATATTAAAGATATGCAGAATCAGGGAAACTGTTACTGAGGATGAGTCTTGGAATACAAGTTGGCACCTGAAATTTTTTAAAATTGCCACAAAATATACATTTATAAGTCCCTAAAACTTCTTCATCAGCTGAAAAGATGAATAGGAAATTACATGGTGAAAGCTGCTGTTGGAGAATTGCAGTAAACATAACTGATAATACATATGTTATATTGTGATATAATGCAAATAAAGCTGATTTTAGAAAGTGTGAGGAAAGAAAAAAGAACTTTGCATTGTGAACAAACACAGAAGTTCTTTCCTTAAAAGTTCAATGGACGTCAAGTGATGAATTTCAAAAGGGAATTTTGCTTGACTAGGGAGAATTTAAGTAAGAAATGAACAGTGGGTCAACACCTTCTCTTCTCTTTGCCAAAAAAGCCAAATCTTGCCTTCCTTTGCAAATTTTGCATTCTGAATGCACATTGTGAACTCTGAACAGAATGAAGACCAGCCTGAAAATTATAAATTCTCTTAGTGCTGCTATTTTGAATTAATATAGTATGTTAGCCTTAAATTATTGTAGTGGACAAACTAGCTGAGCTGGCTTTCTTTCAAAACTGTTGTTCCCAAGGGGAAAATGCTGCTTGTCAAAGCTAAAATCTCTTAATGTTTCCGTGAATGAGATGTAAAGGGTGTTTTTTAAGCATTCACAATGTTCTTATTATCCCAATATAGTGTTTACACAGGATAATGAATTACCACACACTAACATAATACACATATTAATAGAGATGTATATGTATCTGCTAAGAAAAAAAGAATATTCTTCACACTACATCTCCAATGCAAGTGCACTGTCCAAAGACCATTTATTCTCTTGTGAGCTTTTAAATTGCTCACACTCAGCTGTTTACTGGACACTTTTTGATACCTGGAAAACAAAACATTGGAAGGGAATATTTGCAAAGTGGAATTCAAGAGGAACTTAGCACTGCTGTTTGTTTTGGTGTGAACTGCTCCTCGCTGCAGAACTGGCACAACTGCTGGTACACCCACACACAGCTTTCAAAACCTGGAATTTGCCTTTTTAGGTACCATCCTAAAAAGATCTGCACTGGTTCAATGAATATACTTTAAAAATAAATGTTGTGTTCAGCTTCCTGGATGCCCATCAATACGAAGTCGCTAACACTCTGTGGGAGGAAAGATTAAAAAAATAATAATAAAGCAACTAAAATGGAACTGGAACAGAATGTGGGTGTTTAGTATAACAAGTACACTTTGACAGGAATGTAAGCAGTTTGCAGAAAGTATTTAACTTGATTGGCAGAAATCTCTTAGAAGCAAATTAGTAATGCAAACTATTTAAAGAAAAATTAGAAATACGATTTAGGCATATTGGATACACATTAGGATTGAATTATGTAAAACCCATCATACAGCATGATCCAGCAGTCCTCAAATCTACTTATTTTATTTGGATCATTTATTTCCATCACAATTTAATCAAAGTAGTTAAAGAGCAGGTTTGATATGTCTGTAAAAATCACATTATGAATTAATGGTCAAACAACAATAGTAAGTGTTCATTGGTCTGCATGAAGTGAAGCTTAAGTCTGGAGTTTGACTTAGGATCTTAGTCTGTACTGGAGTACATGCAATGGCCTGAGAACTTTCCACCTAGGTATTTCAACATCCTCTTTTTTTTGATTGTTTGTCAAACTATGTTCATTATAATTATGAGAGCAGCATGGGGTTATTGTCAGTACTTGAAAACCCATTTCCTTTTATTCTTAATAAGAGATCTTTTTGTTTCTTTACCAGTACAGAGAAGGAGAGATTGCCAACCCACTCTTACAGGATAACCATTTTTCTGTTTCAACAAATTCTCTACCAGATATGCTCCCCTTTTTTTTTTTTTTTGTTACAAAAACACCTGCTTATTAGCCATTAAAATGATCAGAATATTCAACCAGTTCCTTCTAGTTTTTTTTTCTTTTTACTAAGAAAAAATAAAATTCTTTTTTCCTATGGTTTTGAAAAATACCTAATTCCAATACCATTACCTAATTTAAGATTGGAAAAGCATTTTTGGTTTTTTGTTTGTTTGTTTGTTTGAATTGTTTGACTTGTAGTGTATTATTTAAAAACAAATCAAACAAAGCCCCAAAATAACCCCTGGGAAACACAGATCTACTCCATACAATTCAGAGAAATTTCAATGAGCAAGAAAACATAGAAAGATCAAATCTGAATTTATAAAAATATGTCTATTCACAGATTTTTTTTTCTGATGGATTAAGAAAAAACATGTAATAAATTCAAAGGTATTTCTGAAAGTTGTTCTTTGCAGATGTAACAGTAGCATCAAAGACATTCACCCAGCAGAAGGTGGGAAGAAAGGAGGAAGAGAAGCCAGCAGAATCTCAGTCTTTGTTCACTGAGCTTCTGGTAAAAGATGACAAAACACTAACTCTCAAAATACAGATGGAAGACATCTCCAGGGAAGGATACAGGTTAAGTAAGGACCAAAACATTCACAGGAATGACCATCAAGCAGTTTGCCGCATACCCACAAAACCAGTAAATCTGAAGCAGTCTCTCATTAGCTGCCCCATAAAATTACTGCAGGTGAACACCAGGACTGAAACATGTTGGCCAAGAGACATTTTATTTTCCTGCCTCACTGAATCCTAAATATTTGAAATGCCAGATTGAACTAATAATGTAATATTGTATTTAATATTCTAAATGGGTATCTGTGGTTTGCATTATTTGATTCCTGTGTGAGGCAGGGGTAGAGATTAAAGCACAGAGGTGAAACTGTGTAGGATTCACTGACAAAAGGAGGAATATGTGGTGTCTAACCTTTCCCAGCTCCTAAAATCCTTTTAATTAATGTGCTAAATTTCTCACACAGAAATATTTGTCAAGCACAACAGACATCTGAAATAATTGCAGAGGAATTTATGTAATGTATTAATTTTTCTCTTTTCTGTAATAATAAAAATGTAGATATTAGAATAAAATATGCCATTTTATAAATACACTAAAGAGACAATAACTCCATTTGAACTGATGCACTGAGGGATATGCAGAGGAACACCTACATACCATTTGTAATTCCTATGGCTCCCAAGCTGCCAAACACAAAGGCTGCTGCTGTACTTCAATTCAGCAGACTAGTCTCTAAAAACACATCTGTTATCAGCACTTTATTGAAAAAGCCTTTCTGTAATATACATTAACATGTTAATATGCTCAATTTTATTTTTAACTTCTGTCAGAATTCAAGCAACTTTTTGCCCAAGGAAAATGTAGGAGAGAAGAAAAAATACAAAAATTGTGATCTGGGATGAGATAAATGCACAGCATTTTCAAATCTTCAGTGTTTTCTGGCTTAGCATGTCTGGGGGCATTTAGCAATTTAATGTAATATAAAAGCTATAAGCTTTTTAGCTCTACCTGTGAATACACCCATCAAAGGACAAACTGAATTATCCTGATGAAGCTTTAACTCATACTACTGTGTCTAGTTATTTTAACAGGTTTGTACATTCTTTTAAACTTTTCTGTATTTAGCTCTAACTTATTTTTTAAGTTACGGGTGAGCTTACCCTTATCCATATGAAGATGAATTTTCTAAAGTTGCTGACCACACTCACTGTGACACCAAGATAATTTTGTTAATTTTACTTGGCACCTTAGCAGACAAGGAAATAATAGAAAGTGATGGTCAGCGATGGTCAGAAAGTGATGACAAATATAAGCCTACAATGTTTTTTTTTTTGGTATGAATTTGCTATGAAAAACATTTTTTTTTTTTGGAAAAATGGATGCAGATTAACTTACCAGTCAATGAATAAGTAAAGGAAAGCCAGAGTGTTTTTATTGTGTGGGTAGACACTGTCTCAGCTCCCCAGTTTAAGCCCATTTTAGCCAACAGATGCACACACAGTGTAATGCAATATAAATGCACAGAACGCCAGTAAAGGCACTGCAGTTCAAAGACTTAATACAAATAACAGTATCACCAGCCCCTTTCAAAACTCAAAAATCAGAAGCTGACCATATTTTGGCACATAAAATGTTTAAATACCCTGAAAATAAACAATTTGAAATAAATAAAAATAATGAGAAATTACCAAAAATCTCACTAATAATCTCACTTAGAAAACAATTCTAATGTAAAATTAAAGAATAGTTCTTATTTTCAAAATAAGGCATGGTTTGTTTTTGTTTTCTTTTGTTTTTTAAACAGACTGTTGCCAGTAGTTAAAATTGAATATCAATTCAATAGTTATCAATACAATGAAAGGAAGTATTGTCCCCTTCATATACCATCTCTAAGACTAATTTGTCTGTGTTTGGGGTTTTTCAATGTCATTTTTAACTTGTACATGACTTCACATCTGAGTGCTTCTGTTTTCAATAATTGCAGAAGTTCAAATGAGAAAAATGGAGATTTTGCCACAAACATAATTGTGGCAGGTAATGACAATTTACACCAATAACTCTTATCTCCTCAATTGTAAATTTAATGACATTGATCCCTCTATCCTGTCCAGTGCTACAGTTCATGAGCAACATCAACAGGAAAAATGTAATTACTTGTGTGTAATATTGATGGGAAAAGAAGATCCAGTGCAGCACAAAGATGAGATCAATAGTCTAGGTCCTGATATTCATTAAATAGATCCTTGAAAGAAATAATTGGAAAAGTATATTCTAATTAATGTATTTCATTCTTCTTCAACCCAAAAATACTTCAAGTAGCACTTAATGTCATGAGTTAGTTTTCCAAGGAATTAAAAAATAAATTCAGGTATCAGGAAGATTCACCATTAAAAATTTTGCTGTATTTGAACATCAGGCTTCTACTTTCAAAAGATATTTCATAGTCCAAGTATAGCACTAGAATGTCCTGTTCTCACCTTGCATCCAAGTCTTTGTTCTTTTCATGCCTGTTTGTCCTGCAAATGCATTTCTTAGTTCCAGCTGGTGTTGAGAGGACTGTATAGGTCAAAGGACATGAACCTTCTGAAGTTGAATAAAACCTTGAAATTAAATAACTGAATGCTTAAAGAATAGAGTATATATGGAGGAAACCCCCCCCCTTCTATATTTTGTATTTTCTCTATTCCCTTAGTTTCTCAACAATACACAGCTCACAGATTGTACAATTTTAATTGTCACTAAAATAGTGCCAGTAAATTTATTCACTACAGGGGACAATGTGTAAAACCTTTAGGTTTTTATAAATACTCAATCATCTTTTTTACTACATTTCCTATTGTAGCACAATCCTCAGAAATTTTAATTTGTGTAAGAAAGGAATCAATTTAAAAGTTTACAATTCGAAAAAAACCTCGTAATTCTGCACACATTAACATATGTGTGCAGTGATAAGGACAGGGCAAACCCAAAAAGAGCAGAGAGCTACTCACCTGAGGCCAAATAGATCCTACAGCAAATCCCCTCAGTGGAAAAATGCAAGCCAGAAATTTTATATTGCAATTATTTTTATGCATGAGCATCTAAAGGGAATACCTACTCACATATAGAAAATTACTTCAAAGCAGGGGAAAACTAACCTAATCACTAATATTTCCCATATTATTTCTGAAATATTTATTATAAAAAATAATACAATTCAATAAATAAAATTTTATTAAGGTTATAAATATTTGCTTGAATATAAGACAGAGTACAATATATAATTTTTTTATTTTAATATTTATATTAAAATACTTGAAACTACGCAATAAATGTAGAGAACATAATTTGATTTAGATTACTGTTTGTAGAAAATAGTTTGAATCAATAAAATATATTCATGTGAAAGACTACATAAATGCTAACAAAATATTGATATTGAAAGGAACCAACTCATTTTGAAAAACAAGTCCTTTAATATATTTTAGGACTTTCCAGTTATCCTTTTCTGAAGTTTGCCTCTGAACATGATTCTCTAGTCATATCAATTTCTGAAGAACTTAATGTCTAACTACAAAACACCACAATCAGTCCTGAAAAAAATTAAAAAATCAGTATTTGTAGCCAGGTAGTGTCTTTTGCTGCTTCTTCTTTTATATAGAATTTTTGAGAATGAAGAACCATACTCAAAACAGTCAGTTAATAATAAATATAAAGGGTAATATAAAAAAACAATGTTCATTGAGGGAAGGACACATAAGTGACTGGTGTCATTGTTCAGATAAGCAGCACAATCTGTCAGTAACTAAAATTCTAGAAATGAGGAGGAGGGGGAGAAAACAGGGAAGAAAAAAAAGAAGAAAAAAAAAAGAAGAAAAAAAAAAACCCCTGAGGATATGGAATTCAAATAGAAGCATGAACAAAATGAGTGAAAAGCCCAAATGGAATGTTGAGAGGAAAAAATTCATAGGACAGCCAGAAAGCAAGGACTATATCCTGGGAGCAAAGAAGTGAAATGATGCATGCAAATAAAAACTAATTGCTTGAAGACCTTGGAAGGACAATATGAACAAACATATAGAAAAGAATATCTGAAAATCTGGCACAAGCCTAGCATAAAGCCTTGGCCTTTTCAGCAAAATGAATGCTTTTCCATTAGGTTCCTGTAGGAGATAGTCCTCCAATTTTAAGCCATACAGTGGATTTTCCTTTCAGAGTTTTGGACTGAAAATTGTTGTAACCTGTAACCTCAGAAAAGAGACAAAGTAAATAAAATAGAGTCTTTCCAGCAGAAATATTCTGTCCTGGTGAAATCCAACAAAAATAGAAAGCCTGCAGAATATCTTAGGCCAAGCAGTAATAGTGAGAAGAGGGGCAAAGGAGCTTCCAGCTATTTATACCTGAAATATTTTACTTCAGTTTTTGGTCCATTGTGTTTCTCTAGCCCTCCAATGTGACCAAATTACAGGCACTGTAAGTAAAGCAGATCTAGCTGGGGATGAATGAGCAGGAAAAAAAAGGGAGAATAATTCCTGTAAGATGCAGAGACAGGAAATTCAAAGTCTCATAAACCTTGGATCATTCCTTTGTAATAACTTTGGAACTACTGCTAGTAAACCAGTTTTTAAATTCATCACTGTTGGTAGCTTAAAATAACCTAACACTCATTGCAACACTCATTTACCTTTCTCTCAGAAGCTTTGCCTTGAATTGGGAAGAAAGAAACAATAAAAAAAAATCAGAATATACTCATATAAAACATGACTTCCATAGAATATACTTACATTCTGGATTCACATCAACATTGTCTCCAATGAAATCAAGGCTGACATGTGGCAAAGTTTCTCTCTTTTAACACAGCTCAATCTTCTACCCCTAGCAAAGTCAATCTATGTATATTTGCAAATTTGGAGCAAAAATAAAAAAGGGAAATAAATTAAAAAAGCAAAATAAGTAGAAAATTAGTCACAACAACAAACAACCCCCAAAACCCCAAATCAAAACAAGCCAACTGATTCTGGCCACAGCTTAGTGTTGTGGAAAATGTGGAAGACAAAGACCCTAATTAGCCAGCCCAACCATGCATTAATTAATGCTGAACATCCAAGAGGATGACAACTCACAGTGACTGTCTGAGTCAATGACTCATGGAGGATTATTCCCACAAAAGAAACACCTTCAGAAATGTGAGGTATGTGTTGTCTTTTTGAGCTTGAAATTGTCTGCAAAATTAATTATGTCTCACCAAAAAAAACGTTAGCAACTAAGAAGAATATTAATTTTTCCCTTAACATAAGTGGAATAATGCTATATATATGGTAACTTATATATATAGAGTAACTGAAATAAAAAATAATCTTTTCATACATCAAAGATTTGTGTCTGTATTTTTGTGACTGTATTTTCTTCTTTCTAGGGTACAGATCCCTACCAAGCATAAGCATCTTAGATCTCATTGGTGTCAGTAGTTAATCTTTCAGTGCTTGTAGAGCAACCTCCATTCCACTCCATCAGCCCCACCCTCTTATTTCAGACAAAATCCAGGAGTGAACAAACAAACACAGGAGAAATTCCAAAGCAACCAATTCTCTCTATTTACTATTTAATCACAGAGGCAGAAGCATAAGGATTTCTTCAGGGACTGGGTTCAGGACTTTTCCCTGAGGCAAAACAATATTTTTGCTAGGTTAAAGCACTGTGTTTATGAACATGAAGAAATTTAAGTTAGAAGCCAAATGCACTGTGGAGTTTATAAATACAGTTTTACTGCCGTGAAAGGGAGCAAATCATAAAGCTGTTGATTTGACCTCGGTGCATATAAGCATTTCTCCAAGGATCAAAACTCAAAACTGGCAATAGTTTGGATGACAGCATAGTGACACTGAGTTTCTGTAAACACTTGTAAGAAACACAGACAGATGAAGTCTCTGTGTTGTGTTCCAGCTAATATCATCGTTATCATGTAATTTGCAGTGAAGTCCACATCATGCTTTAATATTTAAAAAGTTTCACAGGTTACATCAAATTCAAAACTCCTGAACAATATCAAAAAAAGGTTAATCCCATTTATGAAAGGTGCCTCAACACACAGAGGCAATACTTGCAGATTTTTTTTTAAATAACTGTACTTCTTTTAACTTCATACCACCAGCTCATTACTTGCCTTTCAGCCACAGGAAATTTTTTTGACCCACAAGGATGGGTTGATTTATTTCAGATAGTGTGTGGCTCATGAGGGGAACCAAAGTGTATTTTATATGAAGCAAACTTTGTTTTTCCTCAGTCCCTCACCACTCCTCAAGCTCATCATCTAATGATCACCACACATATACATAAAATTCAGACCAGGTCAGTAAAGTGTTTTTTCTTCATTATCCATTTTTGTCATCCAAAAAAAAATGATGCATGTAGTGGTTCACATGTCATGAAAAATGAAAATAAAGAACTTGCAACAGAATATGGAAAAAAATGGAAACAAGGGGCAGCAAAAGAAATCTAGTCCTGCATCTTGATGTATTTGAAATCATGGCAAGTTCAAAAAATCAGTTACAGTAGGAAAGAAAATTAATTTTGGCAAAGGGCACCTGGTAATATCTGTTTGAAAACACATTTTATTACATCTTTTACAGAGCATAGGGAAAACCCTGAAATATTCAAAAGCTATCTTCATGTTTGACTCTGTGCTCACAGGTAAGAGTTAGACTTTCAATGTTTGAAGGAAAAATCACAACATTCAGTCAAGGTAGTAATGACTTAATTACTCTAGCAGAATTTAATCAAGGGGTGCTGTACCTCTTCTGCACAATGAGTTCGAGTTTTCAAACAGCACTATTTCCTTTCTTTCTCAGCCTGAAGCAAAACTGAGAGCAAATAGAAATGTTATAATTTGAAAAGCGTGCTTAAGCTAGAGGAACTGAAGTTTCTTCTGGCTTTTCTTACCAATTCCAGACATACTAGTGATTGAAAACAAGAAAACATACATCATGCTGTTTCTTGAGTCTAGAGGTGATATCAAAGAACAGCAACAACAACAACAACAAAATCCCTGCATTGCCAAAAATTTATTTTGGCTTTCTAATTTTATTTAGTTGTCAAGAAACTGTGAGAACCTGGGAGCAGCCCTTTAAAAGATAACAACGCCTGACAGCGAATACTTGTCTTTCTTCAAGTTGTTTTCCTCTTGCTGTCAGCTTTCCAATCTTCTCAAAAATGAGATTGAATTAGTTTTCTTTCCTTACAGTTCCAGTTTCCTTCTGGCTTGTGGCTAGCTGACAGGCAGCATTGTCTATGGTGACCTGCCTTAATGAGCACCACAGGAAAAGCTGACATTACAGCCCACAGTGGTATCCCATGGCCTAGCAGACTAGGCATTTAATTGGCCTGACTCCACTGTTTTGACCTCAAGAGGAAGTGAGAAGGTGGGAGCAATAATTCTGATGGTCACATAACATTTTGGGACCTCCATGGCTCCAGCATCAGCCCTGCTGTTCCATGTGGCTGGCCACGGGGTCACAAGGCCAGCAGCTTTGTGCTACAATGCCAAATAAAAAACCTGAAAAGGGCTCATCAGGTCTGCACCTTACTCTGCACAGGCTTAGGAAACAAGGGGGATATTTACCTCTCCCCAAAAATCTGTATACCCAAAAGTGCCAGACTTCAGGGACACAAGCAGTTGTGGCATTAGGGACACTCAGAGGTGAAGCTGGCACTGTTAGGTTAGAGGTTGGACTCAATGATCTTGATGGTGCTTTACAACCTAAATGAATCTATGATTTCATGGTCTGCTAGGAAACTATAACTAGAAAGACTTTTCAGAATTACAACTGTGCTTGAGGTAAAATGGAAAAAACATCCTAGTAAATAGATATATTAAAATTTATACATAAAGGAAACTGCAAAAGTCAAACATACAATGTGCTGGTGGTAAAGTAGCATTGTAGAAACCTAAAAGCAAAAAACAGCATGAAAGATAAACAGCCTTATGAAATATTCAGTAACTAAAGGGTAAAATTGTAGAACCACACTCTTGAGCAAGCCTAAGAGTACCCTTGGTTTTGGTGGAAATGAAACCCTTCACGGGAATCCAGTTAGCAACATGTGCAGGATACCTTAAATTACGTCAGATCATTGGAAATAGCTGTCAAGCTCATTGATATCCCTTGCTCATATTCAGCCTTTTAGAATGACAGTAAAAATCCAAACCAAGGGGTTAAGTGTCCACAAAAAGGCACTTGATTCAAACTGTGACTGAGACTCTCTTGCAGTCCTAGCAAGCACAAAATATGCCCCCTGCATTTTAGAAGGAAACATAAGAAGAAATTTAAATATTCCAGGAATGAGAGGACAAAAGCACCCTCTTCTACGCACTTTTTGTAAAATAAAAGGGTAAAACTGTTTTCAATACAATTCTGTCTAATTATAATGAAAACTTTATTACATTATATCAAAGATATTAATGTTAATTTCTCCTAAGATAAAAGGAGGTAGTGTGACTGGATAAAGCTTCCTGGGGTTTTTCAATGGTTTGTTTTTCTAATATGCTAGACAAGATAAAGAGTAGCTCATAAAATGCAAAGCTTTGAAGTACCTTTTTCAGTTTTGTAAAAAGAAGTATATTATTTTCTGTGAAAAACCCCAAGCTCATTAATCTTATTCAATCTTATTTTGTAAAGGGAGCCTCCATCATGCAGAATTTCAGCCACAAATCTTGGTCCTGCTTAGCCTTTTATTTTGAAGCTTCTGGTTTCTTAATAAAGAAAATGTAAATTGCTCTGAAAGTGTTCTCTGTGTTCAGGAACAGGCAAATCTCCCAAGGAACAACCTACATCCCTCAGGATGTGACCAATTGTTTGGCTCTTGAAATTAAAAGATACTACAAAACCTCAACTTTTTAGAAAATGACAAGCTCTACTTCAGAAACATAAATCACCAAATAGTTGGTGTTTATTTACCATGGAGGAAACAAATCCTTTCCTGTTATTCTTTTTGGCTTTTTGTTTTTTGGGGTTTTTTTTAATATATTTTCTCCTTACCCCAAAGGATCTGTGGCATTTCTAGACACATTGTGTGCAGTGCCCTGAGGGTACTTCTATTTGTATTATTATAGGTGGCTTTGAGAGCACAAAGAGAAGCTGAGCCCTTCTATCCTGGGTGAGCTGCGAATGAGCTGCCCTGTAATACAAACGGAGGCACCCTGAGGGCACCACTGAATTTCTGTGTGTGCCTGTGTATTCCTGTGTGTGCAGCCTTTAAAACACAAGCAGGACAGAAATCTTTCAGATGAACTGATCTCTAAAGGTTGAAGCCTTGAAAGAATTTTTTCTCCTTTTCTTTTTTTTTTTTTTTTTTTTTTTTAACATGCCTTGGCTTGCTTTCAGAATTATCAATTTCTCTGATAACAAAACTACCTTTGTTTCTTAATATATTCAAGGCCTTATGGTTTGAAAATTTTTCCCACAGTGACTGATTGTCAAACTTGTCATAAAATGCAACCTTAAGAATAGTGATTACATTTAAATGAATTAGAGAATAGGTCTTGCATTAAAATTCAAAAGGGTCTCTAAAATACTTGCATTGAAAGCAAGATTTTATATTTGATGTTAACCATTTAATTTTCTTTCAAGGGTAAGAACCAACATTTACATTGGGATTGTTTGATAACAACAATTTAGACTCAACTTTTCCCATCCGACATTATTATATGTATTCTGCCCTTATTATATGTATTAGTTTAATAATATTTGTTCTGCCCTTATTATGTGTATTAGTTAAATAACATTTGTTCTGTGGAAACAAATAGAAAATAACAAAATATTAATACCTTTACTGAAAACAAATGCTATATTTTTAAAGACCTATTTACAACTTACATTACCTCACTCCTTAAAAAATCGTATCAAAAAATTAAACTGGTGCTTATGTACTTTGTAATAGTGCAAAATAGAAGGGTTAAAAACAAATAGAAAAGGGGAATTTTATCTTGCAAATGTCTACACTAATTGGAATCTGACTCCTACAAAGAATTCAATACCAATGGAAAAAATTATCCCCTGCAGTACAGGCAGCTTTGAAACCCAGGAAGGGTTAACCCATCATTGATCTAGTTCATGAACATGGACTTCCATTTCATTTCAAGCCTAAGCAGATGCTTTTAATCTGAAGACAAACAATAAATCCGATCTTTTTCTTTGCTGTTATGACCCAGGCAGCTGTAGAGCTCTTGCATTGTCTCACTGGGGAACTGTACACAGCCACGTCTCTACCCAGTAATGGTTTGCATGCCTCAGGTATTTATGACCTTGTTTCGTTAAACAACCAAGGCAAGTTCCTTTCCAAGGAGCCTTTCCTCCTTACACACAAAGGGCCCAGGAATGAATGCATCCCCTGTGAACAGAAACACACAGAGCACACTGGGCCCTCAGACTGAAAAAGACCATGGAAGGTGGAGCTGTTATCCACAGTGGCTAATGGGGGATGCTGATTATAAGGTACCTCAAAGTGTCTAACTATCATTTAAGAACGAAGCAATTTTAGGACTATGCAAGTAACCTTCTTTTCAGGTTTATTTTAATCCTACAGCACAAGTGTTTGTGAAAAAATCTGGGTAAAAGACTTCTCGCCAAACATGGGGAAAAGCACCATGAATGTGGATTCTTAGAAAATACCTGACAGCTCCTGTAAGAATGCTGAGGAGTTCCCAGGACACCAGAAAAATGACAACAAATTTAAAAATTCCATTCTTTGCTTTGTAGTTATATATTAATGGAGTAAGAAAGAAAATTTGGTCAATAATCTCCGATTTTAACATTCATTCATTCAAGAGAGTACCATTTGCATTCCTATAACATCCAGAGGTTAGAAATAAAACAGGCATTACTCTTCCTTTCATTTTTCTGATTCTTTGTGAAGTGCTGCATTTTCCAATTATCACAGAGTTTGACACACTGATTATACATCCATGAACAAGGACAGACTTCAGTGGCATAGGATAATCACTGTGCAATACAGCTTACAGTCAGCTTGGACAGACAGACCTGCTCAATTTTTGTTTGTCCTCATTAGAAGGCTTCCTAAAAGGTTATGAAAATTTATTCACAAACCATAGGTGTTAGAATGGTGGTTTTTTGTTTCCTTAACTGATTTTTATGGTCAGCTGATTAAGAAAATAAGTCTTTACTGCATTTTTCTTTTAAGACAAAAGATCAGCTACTTTTAATTCCAGAATAGTATGGAATAATAACAATTCATTTTATCTGACAGAAATACATTCAAACCCAAAATTCAGCATATTTTCAAGGTATTTTTTTTTTCCAAAACAGCCTGAAACTTTAATTCTTTTTAATGCTTCTTTTCTTTTTAAATATATAGACAAAGGTTTTGCTCATCTGGCTTGAAATTCATTCTATGCAGAATGTTCATTTACATCTCCTCTTAAATTTAAACTAAGCTTCTCCCTCTCCCCTTAAGGAATGTAATTACTATCCTTCATTTCTTGTAGTTCCCATGATGTGCCTGTCTTCCAAATAGAGAGTAATGCATTATCTGTGCCCCAAGGAATTTGTATTAGAAGATAAACTATATTATTGTCTGTAAAATGAATTATTTTAAATAAAAAGGGATGCTAGGATGCAATTACTGTGTTCAAGAGGACACATTTAGTTCTGTTTAAATTGATGTTGAAAAACGCTGTATGCTTAATGGCACAATTCAGGTAATAATATGTTATAACAGGAACTATATTCATAAAGTCAAATGTAATTTACATACAGATAAAATATCTACTTTATCTGCAGTCTATATGTTAAAATAGAAAGTATAGATTGATATTTGCTTCCAGTGTAACATAACTGTGGATAAAGAAACTTTTCCTTGATACTCACCAACCATATTTTAAAAAATAATAGAAACCAAAGACTCACACCCTTTAAAAACCAAAAAAACCAAAGAACCCCAAAAACTATGAAAGCGCAACCAAGACCAACAAAACAAACCAAAACCCAAAAATGAACCAACCAACCAACTAACCAAAAAACCCATCAACAAACCACTAAAACAAAGAAAAAGGGAAACAAACCAACATCTCCCCCCAAAAAAACCAAAACCAAACCAAACCAAAAGAAAAACAACAAAAATTCACAAAAAGTCCCCACAACCCAAACACAACCAAACTCCTAAACATACCTTCAGGGTAATATTACAATGTGCTTCAAACCTCAACTGCAAAAACTACATACAATTTCTTCACTATCATAAAATAAAATAGTAGATAATGAATATATTGGTGTAAACCCATTCAGAGCTGAGCAATCTTTTTAATAAGAAACAGCTTTTAGCTATTTGAGATTGCTCTCCTTTCTCATAATATATGCATTTTACACATCTATTTAGTGCCCCAGTCTGCTTTTATTTATTTGATTAAGCAATATATTCTTCTAGTTTCCTCCAAACCCTATACCTTTCTTTTTTACATAGAGATTAGGAAATACGGATCTCCATGTTCAGGTGAAAACATGCTTTTTAAATAGGAGGGTGGGAAATACAAGTAAAACATGAGGAGAAAAGGATGCAAAATGCTCAAAGTTATCCAGGAGATGGTTGAAGAGTTCTTCCCAAGCAGGTGTTATGAACAACCTGTTACATAAAGCAGATTTTGTCTGCATCTGATTCTGTCCAGAGGCAGACGGATGGACTGGGTGATTGCTGGAAGCCACTCACAGCTATTCTTTGCCACATCAATTTACATTTCAGAATAGATTCTACCTTCCTAATCAGAGTAAATATGGCTTCAAATGAATGATGTGGCAACAAAGGTATGAGACATAAGACTAAATCTCATTTAAAATACAGTCTTTTATAGTAATAATAATGTGCAGATCTGGAGCAGTATGAAACCTCTGCTCTACAATTTTGTTTTGTTTTATTTAACCTGCCTTATGTGTCACAGCTAGACATCCTTGATTACTCATGCAAAACCTAGATTTGAAATTCTTCATTTTCAGGAAGCATCAATGCACTGTTTTTCCTCATATACTAGAAAAACATTAAATTAATTGACCTGTACAGGTTTCATTTGAGTGGACCTATGACAGCTACAATTGCAGTACAGTTTCAGGCCTGAAAACACATCTGTATATTTTCAAATGTTGTAATCTAAGAAGCATCAGAATATTTTTGGTTCACTAGCTTTCAGATTCTGATGACCACTTAACTCTTAACACATTTGAGCCAGAATTAGCAGAACAGTCTTCAGAAAAAAGATTTGCATTTTTATTCTACACCCAAACTGTTGAATACTTTTTTTATTAGAATGAGTGATACTTTAAATTGAGGATGTATTTTCTATTATGCATAAAACAATATCGCATTTGAAGATAATTCTGTGTACATGACTTTGACATTACTTCATATTCCAAAGTTTAATAGGGGCAAAACTCCTTCCAGAAACTGGTTCTGGTGCTGGATGGATGGGAAACAAAATGACAACATTAAGAATGGCTGAATCAAACTTCTGCTCCTCCTACTGTAGAAGTAAAAGACAAGTTTTGGCCCTTCGTATGTAGAATGACAAAAATTCAGCTTTACCTACACTGGAAAGCCTTTAGTTGCCTCTGAGACAAGATAAAATAGGTAAAAATAGAAAAAAGAAGAAAAAAAAAAACTTTCAAAAGACAGTTAAGTACTGAATTCTGAAGCAGAATGTCAAATTGTTGCCTCAGACTAGGTGAACCAAGATATTTGCCATGCTCCAAGGCATGTGTTATGTGACACACAACTCCTTAGATTACAGCAAAAGCTTATTCAGGCTTCTGTTTGACCTTTTTGACCGGTGCAGGGTTTAAATGCAGCTGAAATAAAATTGCAGTCAGCCATTTAATCTATATTCCAATTTAATCCATTTTCCCAGTTTCAGACTCAGTGGTGCTTATGATCTTATCAGAACTGTGAAGTCATACAAGCAGACTGCCTCCCATTTCTTCAGAAAAAGATTAGTTAACAATAAACAACAGTTTTTCCAAGTCTGAAGGTAAAGCATAAATGTAAAATATTCATGTACATTACACATAAATGTGTGCGTATTTACATGGAAAGTACTGGTTCTTCACATTCATTTTTCAATACAGTGATTAATATATATTCCCTTCAAAGGTTTAGCCGGATCTAATTCTTTTGACCAGAGATGAGTTCGATACTCCTCTACTTTACAAAAATAAAGGATTTTATAGTCGGTTGCAGTAAGGTCACTTGACACACTTCAAAACACTAACTCAGTTAAGAGAACAATTTAAACTAGAGATCTTAGTTTTATTGCTGTGATTAATTAGTTATCTTTCAGAATTGGATAAGGAATCTTTTCATATTGTTGGACAATAATTTCTTTCAGCTATTCTGGACAATCAAAGCTACCCAGTCTTCAAGAAGGGATTAACTCTCAGGATTCTCTGTAAGAATGACTTAATTAAAAAACTTAAGAGAAGAAATGCTTTAATACAGGAAATGAGAACTCTTTGACCCCTAGAGGTTGACTGAAAGTTACCACTTTCTTGAAAATGAGTGATCAATAAAAACTCAAAGGAGGAATTATCTTTAAAGATAGTTAAGGTGCAGCAGATGCTGCTGCTAGAAAATAAGGAAAATATCTTGTGTTTTATGAGCTTCGGGTTCCACAAAAAGCATTCACAGAAGAGCTGAGGCACCATGCACAGCAGCTGCTCTACATTGAGCCTACACAATTTCTTCAGTCTTCTGAGGGTTACAAGGAATTAAATGCAAGATCTCTTAAAAATTATACATTTTCTTTCCATCATTAGCTTGTCACACTTCCTTTTGGCAGGTTGAGCTGCACACATTCCCCTTCATTCCTACAAATGTCCATCAATACCTGTATCATCTGATGGGATTCACTTTATCTCAAAGATACCAGCATGGAAATCAGATCAGCATGGGATTTTTGCTCCAGCACTGCTACAGTTCTACAACATAGTGATAAGGGTGTCAGGAAGTTGGAGAATTTATACAAAAAGCAAAGGAAACCCTGGTTCTTTAAGAAACCATCCAGAACATATTACATCATCTAGAATATATGGAAATCATCTAGAATATATGGAAAACTAATGGGCAGCCAGTAGTAATTCATGTGACTGAACCATCCAAGTTTTCTTCTCTAGCTAAAGTAAGTTTACAAAAACTGTCAGCAGGTAAAAGCATTGAATGAGGCAGAAACAAGGAGTGAGAGGGAGCACTACAGGATTAAATTAAGCTGATTCAAATACGATAAAGTAAATGGCAAAAAGTGGCTAGAAATAATGAAACTGGTATTAAAGCTAGCCTGACAGTAGGAAGTTACCAGGAAAAACCATGTTAATTAACTGTAATAACACTAATTTCATGGATATATCCCAAGCAGAGTAAGGGAAATAAATGGACAAACAGAGATACAAATCAACTACCTCAATAACAACCACAACTTCAGCGTCAGCTCGATGACTGTCATGGTTTGAGCCTGGCACAATGCCAGTGCCCCCATGAGAATGCCTCTTCCCTGGTATCTACTGAGATGTGATCAGAGACAGAGCAGAGCAGGCTCCAACTTAAGAAAGAATGAAAGAAAAAAGAAAACTTTATTAACCTAAAGCTACAAGAGAAATACACAGATCACAGGATGAAAACCTTCCAAATTTCCTCCTCCTCCCCCCACCAGATTTCCAATTCAGTTACCACCCTTTAGATAATCAATTTCAATTCCTCGAGAAGAGAGGAGTCTCTCTTGCACCACAGACTTCCCCAGGAAACACAGTTGAAACCTCTCGTGTTTCCATG
>LTAT01000521.1:0-21826 GCA_003286495.1 Chlorodrepanis virens | reverse complement strand
GCCCTCCTGCAGTGACAGGTGTGGTTCTGTTGAAGCAGTGATCCTGTAGAAGGGTGGAGTTTTCTTAGGAAGATCCAGTGGTGGTGTAGATGGGCCTGGTCTTCCTCTGGGAATCCAGTGGAGAAAAAAGCTGCTCCTCTGGGAATGCAGTGGAAAAGACTGCCTGTGGTGTTCCAAATCTCAGATTATTTCCAGGTAGGAATACTTGGCTCCTCCCCCTGGGCAGAGCATCTCACAATGGATGATGGAATTTCATCAGGCATGCAGTGACACCCAATGGCTCATTAACAGCAGATATCTCCTGGAGGGCGGATGGGTTGTGAAAGAGATAAAAAACCTGCCCAATTAACAGAAGATAGCTGCCCCACCTCTAATAGATGGCGACAGAATACACACCCAGCTGCACCTTGCAACCTGAGACAATTTACAGAGAAAAACACTGCAATTTGTGTATTTTGGGCTGAAGGTATCTTGAATGGTGAGACACTAGAGACTGGGAAAGTACCCTGGAGAATTTTCTCCATGTCCATTTCTGGGTCTCTTCCAGTGGCCACTGTGGTGGATTCAGTGGACCTTTGGCCTGCTTTGGTAGAACTTTTCTTAGTTATAATTTATTAAAAGACAGGGCCAAATATCCTGCACTGTGTTCAAGCACCAAAGGCTATGGATGCTGTTGTGGTTCAACATATGTCTGCTTTCTGTGATAACAGAGTGGGAGAATTCTCAGATAGCATTTCTGCCTTTTTTGTGGGACTCCAGTACAGAAGTGACATGTCAGTAGAATTTGTACCTCTGCAAACACTAAGATGATGCATTCTCTGTCATGCTTTATTAAAGGCTTCATATTTTATGTGAATCATTATATAGTACCTTGTCCTCATCTTAGTAAATAAAACAGAAATTTGAACAAGTGCTGAGATTATGTTTGAGGACTTGAAAGCATCAAATATAAGCAGCTTTCTTAACATGCAGAAAACACTGATCTGTTTTTATGCCTATTATTCATCCTGAATCCTTTAAAATGTCTTACTTGAACATCATGAAAGTGAACATATTGAATTTGACTTAACAAGTGTCACCATGCCACAATGTTCATTTTACACATACTTGAGTTACAAGCAAATATCACCTTGGGTCTTATGTGTACTGCAGATCCTCCACAATCATGACATAGATGTCAGAATTTAACTCTAGCAGTGCTGCCACCTTTCTCGACCTTTCTTGACATATTTATCCCTTCCTCTCATTTGTGTAACTGTAGAATCATACTTTGGAGAGCACCTACCTGAAGTACAATATTGTGCTTTGATTATGTCCCCATAATATTTTGCAAATATTTGAAAAATTGATGGCATTAGTTATTCCATTTTAAAAACAGCCCCTATTTTAGTATAACCCAGACCTTAAAAAAAAATTCCTGTCTTAACAATCCATATAAGTTTATATGCATATGGATTTATTTTTTCACAGAATGCAGGTACTTCAGAGGGGCTTCCTTCATCCTTTTTGTTCCATTATAAAAATGCAACTCTGTGAAGTCAAAGTGAGCTACGGAAGCATTTGGCATTCTCTGGCATCAGAGATATTTTAATCAGAAACACCTTTTTGAAGTCTCTGCTATCAAAGGAAATGGTCTTTTATCTCATCTTACCTCCATACATAAAATTTCCAGCAGTGATCGATACAAGAAAATTTGTGAAGATCCTACCAGTGTCCCTAAGGAAGCATCTCTTATTAGTCCACACCATAGGAAATGTTACAGTCAAGATGTGATTAAAATAACATAAGCATGTGATTGCCAGACTATTTGGAGGCTTTTGGAACATTTTAATATTAACTGAAATATTAAAAAAAGTATGGATAAAAAGTTCCTAAATGATGTCTGTGTAGTACAGATCCCCCCTCCCTTCTGTAACTTGTGAACGTATGTAACAGGAAACACATGAAAGAGTGATAAGATACAAACCCAAAAATTTATTAAAAATATTTTAACTGAAACATTAATATCCTACTGAAAGAATGATAACTAGTTCAGATATAATTACCAGTGAACAAGGAAGAACACATCCATACAGAATATATTTTGGAAACTTAGTTTGTACCCCTTTTCCTGGTGCTGTGCTCATCCTTTTCCAGCTCCTCTGGGCCATAATGTTGGGGATTTCATGCTGGTAGACAGCAACATGAAGGGAACAGGTGAGGGGAACACATGAGGTTCTTCACTATGAGGCATATCCTGTACATGTCAAGGAATTGTTCTTCCTCTCTTCAGGATGCACTAGGGATCATTTCCTGATGTTCATTAACTTGCTTTTGTACCTACCTCCTTCTTCGTTTGTCCACAGCTCTACATGACACCCAAATTTACTATATATGTTGTCTTGTACTTCTGTTGATTTGATCTCTCCGTTCTCTTTGGTCTCCCTAAAGCCAGGTGGGTCCAGGTCTCAGTATGCATGGGGAGTGGTTTCCAGCCAACGCATCTCCCATGCCTGCACTCCTCTGTGCTGCGTTCTGTGTCCCTGCATCCCAAGGCTGATCTCTTGTACTTCTCTGCACTAGCTCAGTGCACCAGAGCCTTTAGTACCTCACACTATGCAGAATAACTCATTGTTGCTGCTGCTGGCTGCAGTTTTTGTACATTTGTACAGCTCGTGGGTAGCACAGGGAAGTCAGAGGACAGCACTAACAGAGTAGAGTGCTGTGGCTCATGGTGTAGGAATCGAACAGAAGCTGCATGCCTTGGGTACTCAGTGTGAATTTTTGTCATACATCTTCAGAGCCCACTGCTTGGGTGTCATGAGCCCATGCACCAGGCAAAACTGCACTGAGTGTTTGACAGATATTTTAATGGAGGGCAGCACGAAAAGGCTGAGGGGAGCTCCTGCAGGCATTATGCACAGTGAGTCTGTAACCAAAGAGAGGAAGGCACACACTGCACTCCAGAGCACTCATACAAAAGAATTTACAGCACACTAAAGTGATCATATACACCAAGACATTTATGTCAAGGCAAGACTTAATTTTGCAGTCTCAGTGATGTATACAGAGGGTGAAAGAAGGGAAGACTGAGAGAAAAGCATGAGCTTAGACTCAGTGTTTGAGTCATGAACATGAATGCTGTGAATTACCAGTATCTGGTCTTTAAGGTGAGCTGCTTAAGTATGTGGTGTCTTGGTTTTTCTCTCTTTATTTTTTTCACTTTTTTTTTTCCATCAGCGATTAAAGGACAAATACTGGCTTTGAAACCCCTACCATATAATGAAACCCAAAAATTTCTAGAAATACTTAAAAAAAAAAAAAACAAACCTGAACAACTATTAGTTTTAGAGATCACAGTGGTTCTTGAAAGGTTTTAACCTCTTGTATAACTAGGGATGGCACACAATAAGAGTTATTGTATTTGGATAGTAATAATTTAAGGGTTAACAGAAAATTGAAAGTACAATTAATGACTTAAAGTAGAATTATAAAAGAGGAAACAATGTCCAAGCTCAAATTACTACTTTGACCAAGGCAGGTTGTAAAATCCCTCAAATTTGTGATCTCAAGGAAAGAAAACAAATTAGGACAAATTTCACCTTCAGTTTTAATCTGATTACACCCTTAAGTATACTCTTTGCATTGTTTTGGTTTTAAATATTAATAGATATCCTATTGATTTGGAATTAAATACTGCTGCTTTTAAAAAAAACAACATAGCTTTGTCTTAGTCCAGATAGCATTGCTGATATTAAGATTGCATTGTTTATAAAATGACATTTTGATTTAGAAAAAGTGGAAGGAAGCAGCACAAATTACAATTCTTTTTTTTCAGTCTTGAGCCCTACTTCTACCTGCTAAAGTCAACTAAAATGTTCCCCTTTACCTGCAGGAAGCTGAAGTGGAGTTGGGGCTGAAAAAACACTGAATGTTTTTGTGCAGCCTGTCTTTCATCTCTCACATAAGTAACTGTGTCAGTGACATTTAAACAGGAAAACTACATGCCAAGTAAACACCCACGTTTTCTCAAAATCATGAAAAAGAAGAAATTTGAGAAGGCTTGTGATCTATCTCACTCTAAACTTCTGAACTGGTAATTTGAGTATTTCTGCTGCAGACAACATCTTTGCCCAAGACTAGAAGAAATTAATGCTTGGGATATTTATTTAAAACTTTCTTCTATATATTGCAAAATAGCTTCAATTATGGAATCAAATCTTTTGCTGCTGTAATGTACTTCATTTTGTCTAGCTCTTTACAGTAATTCTGCCACTGTCTTTCTAGGGCTGATGGTCAGGTCTCCAGGGCAAGCATTTGTGGCCTCTTAGTTACACTGAGGGAACCAGAACAGTTTGAGATAATCTGCTGAAAACATTATGACAAATGGGGCTGGTGATTGCTTCACTGGAGATTATCAGTATTTTAGGGCCAATTTAAAGTTAAGACTGCTGGAGATCCCCTATATTAACTACCTGCATTTTTTTACAGACATTATTGAGAAATCTTTACCTGTCAGGTGAAGCTGGCAAACACATTTGCCCCTGCTATTTAAAAACAGCAAGAAATGACAGAGTTGTGAGGCATTTACTGGCCTTTTGAATATGTGCTAAAGTAACACGTATTTCATATTTGCTTTTATTTCACAAAATATATTCATTTGCACCCTGGGAATAAACATCCATGGTATCTGCATGGTACACGCTATCTGCAACAGCTGTGCTGTAACAATGATTTGTGTCTTAAAATCAGAGATGCCTTTGTAGCTTTCACTTCAGAACGAGGCTCTGCTTCAGCTCTGTAACAATTTTCTCTCTCTACATCAGTCATAAGGGTGATATGAAATATGTACTTCATGGGGTCTTTCTGCTCTTGTTAAAAATTGTTGATTTTTGCCAGATGGTGGGGAATTAAATCAGGTAGACTGGAAACAACCGTATCATAAATAGGAATTTTTGTGGTTGAAAAAAACCTCTAAGATCATTGAACTTGACCATTAACCCAGCCCTGCCAAACCCACCACTTAACCACATCTCTAAGTACCACATATCCATGTATTTTAATCACCTTGAATGGTGAATCCACCACATCCCTGGCCAGCCTCTCCCAATCCTTGAAAACCCTTTTAATGACAAATATTTTCCTAATATCCAATCTAAACTTCATCTGGTGCAATTTGAGGCTGCTTCCTCTCATTCAATCACTTCATAACTTCGCTTTTAATTTGAAAATGTTTATTTCTTATAAATAAGAAAGTGATAGAAGTCCCATTTTAAAAGAGAAATACCCTTAACCAAAATAATTTTAATCAATTTACCTGCAATGAAATAATGACATGTTAGAGAACAGTATTTTACTGCTTCAATTTATATTTGCATACTCCTTTCTTCTCTATGTTGTTTGAAATACCTAACTTTTAACTGTGCCTCTTCTGTTATCTTTGCACTTTAAAACCAGATTCTGCTCAAATTGAACCAGCTTAAAGTAAAGAACCTGAGTTCTGCAGTTCTTATTGGGCACCTGAAATTTTGGAATGGAAAACTAAAGCTTGGACTGAGTATATGCTTTTTAAGTTACATTAATATCTTGGGTTTATTAATAGCTTAGGTTTATTCTCTCTTGTGCTACATATGATCAAAAAAGGTTTCTCATTAAAGTGTGACAGTGCTTTATATTGCCTGTACATAAAACCTCCATGGTTATTATACAAAAAGAAAAGGCAAATGACAGTTGGTGTCAACACTAAACAGCTTAGGGAAAACTATTTCCTCAATATGTATGTAATTTAATTGAAATGCAATATTTCATGAATATTAGAAAGGGAGGCTTTATTAAAAATGGCAAGGAAAGTGAAAGCATGACTGTTTAAAGTAACAAGCAGCACAAATTTATTCATTCAATACATCACTGAATTATTTAAAACTCAGCAAAGCACAAGGTCATGGAATAATTTTGGCAAGTACGCACTTTTGCATGATGCATTTCCATAATTCCACTACATCCATAAAGTTAATCACAGCTTTGGCATGCAAACCTACTTCATGTACTAAGCTGAGCCAGAAAAAGGCTCTGAATTAAAACTTAGGAACAAACCAAACAACTGACACTATAAATGATTTGTGATAGTTGAAAGCAGATGTGAGCTCCATAATGCTAGCACTTCTTACAAATATTTCATTTACTAAATCCCATATTTACTTGCAATACACATTTACAAGTGGAAACCTGTCATTGGTCTGGAGGCACATCAAAATCAGTGTGCATACACACATTTTGGTGCCACAAGTCTTCTTGAGGACATAATCATTCTGTTACAAGTGAGAGCTGACAAAAGGTGTCCTTTTGACCATGGGGAAGAGAATGGCTGAGAGATCCTTGGAGAAAATCAATGGAAATTTAGTCAATTTTCTATTGTGGGCACTAGTACTCACCTGTCCTGAGTGCAGACTGATTGCTAACACCTTCTGCAGACTACTAAACCAGAGAGGCTCAATGTAGGCAATTTTCAGAATGACAATGTCATTTCTATGCTCCCAGAAAGACAATGATATATGGGAATTGCATCAGGCTTAGGGCTTCTCAGAGTATGTTTGAGATTCTGAGACAAAAGTCAGGGTATTTTGAATTTTGCAGTAGAGTTTTGGCATTCAGGATTTTGCATCCTCTTTCCATACACCTCCATCAATTAATTAAGGCATGAGTTTGAGCATGATTTTGAGGACTTGCATAATCAAAGTCATGCAGTACCAGATTGAAGACAGTCTGTTCTAAATGATATCTGATATATGATTAATTTATAACTAAGTAGCATTAGTGATGTCTTGATAAATGTGGCTGAATTCTAGGCAGAGGACTTCCTAATATAAAAATCAGTAATCTACACACAGTGATTTTGTTTTCCTCTTTGCATGTTTTAAAGCATCTCTATGCTAGCTGGGAGCTGCTGAATTTATTTGTTGGTTCCCTTCCACTTCCTTCACACACACACATGGAGGAAGTTATGGATCAACCAGACTTTCAAAAAAGAACATGATTTTCAGTTGAAGGCGTGGTAGACCTAATTTTAATTTTCAATAATTTGCCCAATTTATTTATTGTTCAGCTCAGGATTTTTCCAAATTAGTCTTGAAATAGATGTAATTTATCTCAATATATTTTAAGACAAGTGGAGAAGTGAAATGAAAGATATAGCATCTAAATTGCAAATATTTGCAATATGCTGAGTATATTTTTTCAGAACCTTTAATCTTAAGAATTGTTTGGTTGTATTTAAGGAAGAATGAAAAATTTAAAGTTGCCATTTTTAAAAAGCTACCCTGGTTCTATACAGGTTGTTTATTATTTGATTGACTTCCAAAGAATTCTCAGTTCTGCTTTCCAAAAAGTAGGTATTTTAATCTTGGTACCCTAATCTACTCTACAGCAGTTCTATATATAGCAATCAGTGAGTTTCTGCTGAGGTGATGCATATAGAAAACTTATCCAATCACTTTGCTGCCTTTAAGAGAAATTGCTTTCTAAATAGTTTTGGACCACTCTGATTAATAAAAAAAAATCAATGAGATTTTTATTTTCTGTATGTAGATCCCAAAAACTCTCCTGTATATAAAATTGCAAGTGTTTTAATAGTTATAAATGGCTAATCGAATCTGGAAAGAATTAGCATCTGTAGAAGTTGCTGAAAGTTTCTTGTTGTTGTTAAATCTTGAAATAGTTTTCCTTGCTGGAGAAGAAAACAGGGAAAATGCTAGAAAGTTAAGATGATCTTTAGAGTATTTATTTGAAATAATAAGCAGTCATTTCTTCTACATTTTTGCATGTATTGAACATTGTCACTCAAGAAAATAGATACATTAGTCAATAACTTTAAGTGTTTTATGTGTGAACTTCATCATAAATTTTGTTTCACTATAATTTGCAATTTATTCAAAACTGAAATAGAAACTGCTTGAGTGCAGTAGCAAGTGGCAAGAAATTGCCATTTTGTTTGGTGAATTTGCGTGCAGATAACCCATTCTCATTCACCAGTTTCTAAGTGTGGTTCTACAGAGGTCAAGTTATAAGCAAAACTGCTTATAACCCCACAGATAATTTTATTTGTGTAAGCAGAGAAGACTCATACCAATGCTATAAAAGGCTTTCCTTAATATTTTAAGGATATAAAAGGATACCAAAATTTTAGGATATTCAGTATTTCAAGGTGCTACCAGTTTGATCAGAAATTACATATTCAGTGCCAGGGCTATTTTCAAAAGCCAGTAGAACTACCTTTATTAGACCCTGCTGCAGACACAATGTCCTGAACTAGATTCCTTTTGGATGAAGATAAGCGAGTAGGTGGCTTTTGTGGCCACATTAGTGTAAGAACAGGTGGGTTTTAGGAAAAGAAAACACCAAAAAAGCATTTTTAGTTTCTAATTTTAACATTTTAGAACTAAGATAAAAACCCTGTACAATTGAAACTCGATGCTGGCAGTCCAAAAGGTGTTGTTGGATCTCTAGCATGATTTTTAATAAGAATTATTTGTGTCTTAGAAGTGTCAAAAGTGCAGCTCTTTCAGAATTCTGGAAGAGTTAAATAAATGTAATCTTCTATCTAAATCTGTGATCGTCTTAATGAAGATGATAGCTAAGGACCTTATGGATGCAGTTCCATATTATGATAAAGATTAATATTCAGTAAGAAAATACCCATGTAATTTTATTATTTTTCTCCCTTCAAACTAATCAAAATCAGCAATTTCAAAATGCTCAGCATTGTTGTTCTAAGTACCATGGTCACAACAATTAATCCATTTATTGTATCATCTCCTACTGGTTTAAGACACATGAATAATAATTATAGAAAATTATTATTAAAAAATCTGCTATATAAAACCTCAATTAACATTGGAAGACAGCTAAACAAAATTCTGAGGAACATAAAATGGGTCAGTCTTGATTTATCTTTAACTGCATTACATGTGTGCCTTATTTGTTAGCATTTAAAAGTACTAATTTAGGGCTTTATGAGAGGATAGCAAACATCTTCTGTCTGCTTTCAGCCTAACAGTTTGTTGTTTACTTTCTGTATTAATTTAGCTGTAAGTACAATGAAACTGTCACTCTGATGTGACATTCTGACTTCAGTTGTTAGAAAAACAGCAAATTATGTCTACCAAACATGCAGAGCCTTTGCTGTCACAAGTTATGCACTGTCTAAAGAATGATTCTTTTTGCTGCATGGTTCTAGTAGGAAATTCACTGCAAATACAGTTCCATAAGGATCTAATATATAAATCACGGGTTATTGGTATTTATTGCCCCTTTTACTCATGAATCTTGCAAGCCAGACAGTTTGCAGGGAAGGGACCAAGAAAAGATCTGAAAAGATGATATTGTTTTTCTAAATTACTCCTTGTGTATGCTTAAGGGAATTTGTCTTATCCTTAGGCAACTGTTTTGATGTCATTTCCTGAAGGTTCTGCTAAAGTGGTTTTAGTGTGACCTAACAGATAATAGTTCTGGGATTTTGAGATGCTTGTTCTTCTCACCCATAATTTAAGTAGTCTTAGGAGGAGCACAAACTGCATTTTTAATGTATTTAGTAAAAGCCTCTCTTTAAAGGTGAATCACAAACAGCCCAAGTACTCTATCTCAGATCACATCACCAGCAACTTATTTGTGCATCTTCCTAACAATAATTCCCACTGCAGCAATTAAGTCAGATAGTCATCCTCCAGAATCAAAGCTGTGTTCTGTTGGCTCCATTCACCTGTTTTTTCCAGGCTCTGCAGATCCATGGAGAAAAGAAAAACACAAAAAGAAAGAATAATAGAGCTGGTCTCTGAGGAGAAATCATGATTGTCCTTCAGAACCACACCTTGGGGGACCAGGGTGGTCCAGTCTTCCGTGCTGATTTTTCTCCAGAGCTCTTCCACCTGTGCTCAGGTACAGGTCCTCTGGGTGGGCTATTGATCGCACAGGTCTGAAAAAACTGACCCTGCTTTGAACTGATAATGCTGGAGCAGAAGCCACTGTACATGACTTTGATCTCAGACTCCTGGAAAATGAATTCCTCTGGGGAATAGAACTTGCTGCCCCCCTGGCCATAGGAGTGAAGTTTTTCCCCAGAAGGGTCGTGTTTGTTAAGGCTCCTTCATGTGGTTTTACAGAACCTTCTCCACAGAAGGCTCCTTCATGTGGTTTTACAGCCTTCTCCACTGCCATCCCCACAGATAATTACCAAGGATACTTCTGGGAGTGAGGTTATGAAATGGGGGGGACACAGCAGCTCTGCCACTGAATGATGGACAGGTCCATGGACTTTGCTGTCTATTCTGAAGAATGTTCCTATGATGGGTTGTAAGCAGCTTGTTTAACTTCACAAAAGATCAAAGATGTGATTTTAGTGTATCGAATGCAATGCAATCCACGGGCTGACTGTATTTTAAATATGACATCTATGGTATGAATACTTCTATATTTAGTTCTGCAACAAAATCCTACACATTAGTGAAAACAAGCAAAAGATTTTATGGTCTTGTGCCAACACAGAGTTGTTGTTTTGCACATAGGTTTGCCAGACTCTATGAAATTTATGTTAAATGCCTCCCCAGATATTCTGAAGCTACAGATATTTCTGTAAGGTAAAATATTATAGAGGGTGGTCTTGCTTGTTAAAATGTTATGCAAGATTAAGCTGTGAAAATCCTTTCTGTGACCTTGCTTTTTGAATAAAACACTGCTTGTTCCACTGGTGGGTGAAATTAGAAAATGCAGAAGAAAGGAAATGACAGTTATCAGTCCTTGTGAAGTTATGCCCCTGTTGCAAGCTCGGTGGGACAAATTGTAAACCATGTTATCCAAATGAAGACCATTTCAATTCTAATCACCACTATTAATATGCAAATTTTCTGAATACAAACATTCCCACTACAGTAAAGTACACATTTATTTTGGAGAGTGACAGACATCCCATTTTTTTAAGACTCCTTTTCTCCATTTGAACCTCAAAGGCCCTACATCACAGTTCTTACACTTACTATTGGTTTTTAAAATAGACTGATTTCTCCCTGAGCATGTCAATGACACTGCTTCAGTCAGCAAGATTTTGGATTCCCATTAGTGTTGTTCCCTCCTTGGGGATCTATGGCCTCCTTGGCACTCTGTTTGAGCCTCTCCATTTGGCACTGCATTGTGCTACCACAAGACAAGGTGTCTAGCTGGCTCATGATCATTTTGCTCTCCATCATATGGATTTTATGTCGTTACAATGTATTAGGGCTCTTAATATCTTCACCTTTCTAAATAGCTAAGCTAGTTCATTGTTACGGGAAATTGTTTACAGCTTGCTTCTTTGATGGGATTTGGGTATTCTCAGGAGCCAAATGAAAAGAGAGTGTGCTTAAATGTCATGGGCACCCCAGTGGCTGCCGCAATGCAGTGGTGGAATGTAAGGAAATGGAAGGATATGGAGTTAACCTTTACACCATTTGAAGTGCAGCTCTGTTCATGGTGGGTGGAGGTGATGGCATATCTGTATTTTAAATGAGAATACTGAACAGGTGTATAACAGCCTCATTATGTGATATTCGAATAACCCTGGAATTGTTTACAAGAGGGACAATTCCCTTTCTTGCTATTGTGTCACACACAAAAT
This sequence comes from Chlorodrepanis virens, assembly GCA_003286495.1. Lineage (NCBI taxonomy): Eukaryota > Metazoa > Chordata > Aves > Passeriformes > Fringillidae > Chlorodrepanis > Chlorodrepanis virens. The sequence goes on along the minus strand of LTAT01000521.1, from coordinate 10,206 downwards.
TGAGACAAGCCACAGAGGAATTAGCTATTTTACTATTTTACTAAATACTACTGTATGTGAAAATTTGCCACAAAACAAGAACCCCAAAACTTTCTCCAAATACGCAATTTTTCTGCTTTCTCTGCTCTGTACAAACAAAAGTGAATCTGAAAGAACTAATCAAGGATCTTTCTCCTTAGTCTGTCAATTTATTGTTTAAAATAATATTTCATCAGAGACTGCTCTCCTGATTTATTAGCATTAATTACAATCTTGGAGTCTTAAAAATGTCTTAAGATCTCTATGTCTGTGTCACCTAAGCATTGGGATTTGTTAATACATTTAATGGCACTCCAAGCATGACATTTTTATTTTAGCTACAGTAAAGCTCTTCTGCAAAACCTAAGGCTTAAAGCTAATTCACCTTCTGTCTTGAAATGTTCTTCAGCCCTTTCCTTTGTTAGAAAGGAAAATGGTTGTAAATACCTGAAAGATGCAACTGTAGGCTTGGGTAGATTTTCTAAATATAATTCTTTGAAGGCATTATAAAATTATGCTGCCTAAAGTAATGTAGATCAGTCATCAAGATATTTTTTATATCAATAATGGTGCCATCATATGCAGTATCTAAAAGACATCTGATGCACTTCCCCAAGGAATTAAATAAAGAGGTCAATCAAAAGTCATAGAAGAGAAAATATGATATTTTTTTTTACAGAATTGTTATTGAAGATGTGTGAAAATATAATTTTTTTTTAAAACTAGCATTTTATAAATTCAGATAATTTTTGGGATTACACAAACTACACAGCAGCACTGAATTTGTGAAAACCTTTTTCTTCAACAACTTTCAGCTACTTTGTCCCAGAATTAAGACAGTAACTGGAGAACCTTGAAGGGAGATTCAAGTGGCTGTGACAGTGGGATTGAGGTGTTTCGGGGCAGATGTTACAAAACTGTGGCAGAGATGGAACAATCTTCAAACCAGACCCATCGTCTAATAAGTCTCTGAAAGCCCCTTTGCCCTCAATGTGTCCTCAAATATAAAACTATATAGTAAGGAGTTAGTTTGGAACTATATAAAAGTGCACTTTACTAGTGAAGTATTTTCTAATTCTTTTTTACTTTCTATTCCCACATCTGAAGTTGTTCAGGGATCTTAGAGCATTGTTTTGTCTTCAAGGATTTTAACGGAGTAATAGAAAGATATTCATAAAGATGCCAGAAAATTTCTAGCAGGTGCTAACATAGGAATAGAATATCATTAGAATTCACGTTCTCATCTAGAAATTTTCAAATAATTATGGTTGCATCATTTGCAGGAAAAAGAAATAGCTATAAATCTCCATTGACCTTTAGGATTTTTTACCAGTAATTACACCTTGCTGGCATGAAGATAAAAAAAAAAGTTATCATTTATGACATTAGTTACCAAAAGACTTGAAGTAGAGAATTTCTCAGAGAACATGCTTCAGCATACTGGAAAATAAATTTATTTCTTACTGGATTTTTGAAAATAAGTTTGCATATGGAATTTGGAGCATAACAATAACTTGATTCTTTTAACATTTTAAAAATATTTTATAGGATGAAATTAAAACCTCAGGAGTTAAAAAAGGGGCTCTAAGCCCTTCTGGGGAAAGATCATGCAGAGAATGTGCTTGAGGCACCCATCAGTTTCAGACTTGCAGTGAGCTGGAGAACTCAGCTGCGTACGGCTTCCTTCAGTAAATCCACTGAGTTAGCTGAATTCACTGAGTCACAAGGAATTCTTATTTTTGCCCCCAAGATAAAAGTTTAGAAGTTTTAAGCACTGTCTACCTAATACAAGGACCATACAATAACCTGTGTGTGTAAATACTTAGTTGAAACTGGTATGAATCATAGGTAATCATAATTGCTTAAACAGACTAACATGTACTATGAGCAGCAATTCCTTTTCTTCTCCAGAACCACTTAGTAGGAGAAAGCCCATTGTGTTCACAAGCTTTACATGGTAAGAAGGATGTTTTAATTATTTTATTTTCATTTAGTTTATCACCAGGTATAGGTTGATATCCTGCTTTGCTTCGTTTTTTTCCTCTTCATTAGTTGAAAAGGCGTGCAGTCTTTTTATATTGTTGTACTGAGAGAAGGATTAAAAAGAAGGTGGTAGGTAAGGTCCTTGTTTAAAATATGGTTGTAAACCACTGACTCATGGTTTAATTCTGGCATTTGATAAATGTCATAATAGCTATTACTCATTAAAAATTATAATATCGCAGGAAAAATTACTTCACTTAGCAGTTTTTAATAATCCATTTGTAAATATAGGTATTTTTATTCCCCTTAATTCTGAATTTTCCGAAAGGTTCCAGGCCGTGTTGTGGAATTATCTCAAATTAAAAGATCTGAAAAGTTTCCACCTTAAAAACATTTTTAAAATGTTTAAATTTTTTTTTTCTCTATTTATATGTGGATGAAACTTGGCCATTTTTATATCATATGCATGCTATTCTAGTTCCTAAATTATTGTATTTTAGAACTATGAACTATGAGGTCCTTTAGCAGCAATTAAAGACATCTTTTTGCTCCAGGTTGTATGAAATGCATTAAAATTCATGTAGCTGTTGTTAATGGCATAGTTTGTAAAAAGGGTAGAGAGGAGTGTTAGATTTCTGTTGTGATATTTGATCAGGTGGAACTCCCTGTTCGTCTCCAAGAAATTGTACTCTGCAGGAAAGAAGAGACAACACCTGTAAATAAGAGAAGCTGGAGAGAGACACTGTGTGCTAATTTAAGAGCTCTTCCTGAGCTGGGGAAGGGAAGGCAACCCTAGACAGAAGAGATTATGTTAAACATTGATGAAAGATTGTACCAGGTTTTTTCATGCCTCAATATGCAAGGGCGATGGGGAGGATAAAAAACAATTATATAAATACCTTTATTTGCCAGTTCCTTATTACCAGATAAATTACACAAGCAGTCACCAGCCCAGCTGAACTGTCACTTCAGCTCTGTGCTTCGGGGGAGAGCTGCAAAATGAGCTGGTGGATGTTTCAGTGGAGCATGGGCCAGTGGGAATTGGAATGTCAGCACTCGCAGGATCTTCCTGCATTTCCTTCCCCACATGGCCACTGAAGTTTTGTGTGACTCCATAACAGCTTTCCTTGCTGGTATCTGGTATTGGAAGGAAGCTTTGAGGTAAGTGGAAAAACATCACTGAAAATATTTTGCTGCTGTCTGTCCTCAACAGGATTGCACCCCTTTGGAAGAAGATAAATCAGGGTGATAAATTCTGTGTTCTACAAGCTTCAAAGTGAAGAGTCTGTATCATACCAAATTAAGAAAAGCATTATAATCTCTTAATATGAAGGCAGAAAGAATATTTAACATATTATGCCAACCAGAGATAGCACAGGGAGCCCATCAAAGCCCTTCATAGAAAGCAAAGAAGAATAAATTTGCCTCAGTGGCCAGTGCTCAAAATTATAAATCCAAAAGAAAACAGGGAAAAAAAAAATAGAACTAGTGAGACTTCAAAATCAGAAGGAAGAAAGAAGACTGAAAATAACTTAAGACTGCCTAAGGCAACCTTTAAAAGCAATCAGATGCAAAATATTTGTGGACATGTGAAGCATAACTCAAATTCCCTGAGACAAATAGTTAATTTAATCGCTGAATTGCCATTTATATTTTGAAAATTCTTTGAGATTTTGCTTTTAAATGAATAAACTTTTCTAAACACAGAAGAGGATAAAAGTCATGTCTGATATGTATCATAACTCTGTAAAATTAAGGACTGCAAGACCAAAAACAATACAGAAAATACCATGGAGGAAATGAGAAGTGATAGAAAATTACTTTTATTTATTAAACATATGTATCTTTCTTAAATCTTTGTGTAATCTGAGGATCTGAACTATGCTAGCATAGAGAAATCAAGAACCCTCCTACTTTATAATCTACACTCTTCAGTTATTACTAAAAATAGTTAACAAAAATTAAAAAAAAAAGCCATCAGTAGAGCTGTGAACAAAATTATCTGCCTGTCACCCTAATTTTTCTCTACTTCAAAACTATTGCTAATCTGTGCCAGAGATGAAACAAAACTCTTTCAATTTTGTCATTCAGTAGTAGATATCTATTTCCTTTCAAAGTAGAACATTCTAGAATATGGGACACCTGATTCTGGATTTTATTCAAGACAGTGGAAAATTTGAGCAGCTGCCCTGGAAGAGGTGAAGCAGTCTTTTCAACACAAGTCCAGATGCCCAGCATCTGAAAGCTCTCTACTGTTCTTTTCACCTTTTCCCAGGAAATAGTCACCTCTCCAAACCACTAAGTCATCAGGAATCAACCAACAATTCACAGCGACAAGTAGTGGGGTCCTATTACATGGTGGCAAATGTGACATATTTCAAGTTAAGAGAACATTCTTCATTACCCAGTTGCTTTTTTGTAGTGGAAAAATTATTGAATTTGTGAGGAAATGTAATCCTCTGTCTAGTTTTGAATTGGAAGCTTAAGTTCTAAACTCTTAGAACTATTTTCCACGTGAAAAATGTCAGCTTTTTCAAAAAGACCCTAATGAATTGCAGCATAATCAAAATTGTGCAACAAGGAAAAGCAAAAACAAGTGCTGCCTTTTAAAAAAGTGAGTGAAAGGGGGAATTGGCAAATTCCTTTCAAATGACCCACTCTAGTGAAAGCATAATTTCATCCTCACCTTAATTAGTCTAATCAAGATAATGTGTAATTAATCGTTTAAAACTGGATGGTGGATTGGAGAAAAGCAAGTAGAAATTGTAAATAACTTTTTGCTATGCAAGAAATAGTATTATAAGCTCTCATTTTAGTCCTCTGGGACAAAAATTTTCCCAATTAGCCTCACTCTCCTCAAAGCAGTCCTTGATCTCCCAATTACATTTTCAATGAGGAAAGTTTCATTGCAGTTAATGATTCTACACATAGCTGAGTATCCTTATAGGTGTAAACTGAAGGTTTCAATTTATGGAGAATTATACATTAAAATGTCTCTTTGGTCATACTTATACAACTATTATTATTCCTCCTTCTTGGATTTTAGAGTTTTTGGAAAAATGTACAGTTCAAAATGCTTCCAGAGTATTTGGTTAATAACCTTTTGAACTCCAAAGTTTTCCTTACAGTAAATGCAATAGCATAAAACCTAGTACATTTATTACTTTGGTTTTTTATTTTATAACTTTATTCCAAAGTACTACAACATTTAACACTTTGGAATAAAGCCAATATTCATTTAAAATAAAATACTATAGAAATCACTTTTTTTTTCTGAATACAGGTCAGGACAAACAGATGTGCCTTTCAAGCAGTTATTTCCCATCTCCTGGAGATTTTTGGTGAATACCTATTCAATTTCTAATGCCTGTCAGGCCATGGATCTGTCATGATGCGAGATTGCATACCTTGCCTTAGAAATATAGATCCTGCAAATCAGGGCTCATTAGAAAGCTCCATCTCTATGTAGGTAAACAATTATCTGAAAAGGGACTTTGCCTGTGTGAATATAATTGTGTGATTATATCCTAAAATGTTCTTCCTTTCCCATAAAGCTTGACTCCCCGAAACAACTCTGAAAAGGGATGGAGATAGAAGGAAAAAGAAATGGGGAAAAAATCATTATGTTTTTTTTGCAAAAAGAACAGCTGAAACAAGGATGAGAGACTTCTTGAATTACACAGATGTTTCCTTTGAAAAACCTCAGCCCTTTTTGGATTTCAGTCATAACACTGAAAGTTGGCTCTGATTTTCTTCAGGAACATGAAAAATGGTATAGTAAGCTGACTCAGAAAATAGTTTTTTAAAAAACATCTTTTCAATTTGGTATGTTTATGTCAAAATGTTTTTATTTGTTTGCAATTTATAAAGTTTGTTTAGAAAATCTGCACCATAAAGAGTAAACTTTTGCTTATTTCTTGTCTAGTATAACTCATCTTGGGGCAGCTGAAAGAGAAAATGATGTGGTAATTAAAGGATAGAACAAAAAATTACCCTCTAAATATATCATTATCACCTGGGGTAGTTTAAACATTAGAGATTATGTCTTTCTAGCCTTATGGAGCACTAAACTGCAAACTGGAATTAGGATTTTATTAAAGCAGCATGGATACCACAGGTTTGGTACCTATGTTCAATTCATGTGATACAGAAGTCCCGTTTAGACACCAACAGAACAGGAGAGTGCAAGTCTTCCACAGATTCAGCATTCTGTTTGCAAGCCTGTCAAAGTGGATGTTAATGCCATTTTAGCACTCCTGAGGAGTTTGTAATCCTCTTAATTTTTCTGGACAATTTAAGAGTTTGGCTATTCTTAGTTTCATACTTGCATTTCAAATATTTATGGAGTCATGTTGTTGGAACTGTGAAAATAGTCATTACAGGGTTTGGACAATGCCTTTAAGGACATGCTTCAATTTTGGACAGCCCTTAATTGGACAGGTCATCCTGGTAAATTCCTTCCAACTGAAATATTCTATTCTATTCTATTCTATTCTATTCTATTCTATTCTATTCTATTCTATTCTATTTCTAATCCATTCCATTCCAATCCATTCCATTCCATTCTATGCCTGGTGATAATAAGGAATTTCCAACCTGTCAAACAAGCCCCATTTTTTTTTCTCTGCATTATTATTTACCTATTAATGTGATTTTTTTTTTTTTTCTTTTTCAGAGGGTAGAAATAACTGAGACAATCTGAGGAAAACAGGCAGTGGAGATTCACTCAGGCTTTTTTTTTTGTGGCAGTGGATAGCTTATGGTCTCAGGTTTGGGGTTTTTCTTTTCAATCCTGCCCTATGGACAACTCATTCTAACCCTGGTTGAGCTGGCACATTGTTTTGTGTGGTTTAACATGAACGTGCTTTAAGTTTAAAACGAATTGGAGAAAATGTTTTGGATTTTTTTCCATCAAACTGATTTTTTTTTTCTTTTTCAGTCAACATGTCCCATTTACATTGTCCTTCTGTCAGTGCAATGAAGACATGATGCACTGTGAAAAAGAAGTGGCTTAGTCCAACAAATAGCTGGGGACTGCTCCATAAAGCATGCATTGAAATATGGCCTTGAGGTTGTGAGGAAAGGCTGCAGAGGCAGCACACTCAGGATTCCTCACCTCCTCACCTCACAGTGACCTGTGGCCTCCAAGCTTGGTTTCTTTCAGAGTCAGGCAGAATGATGAGGACAAAGGGTCAACAAGTCAATACTATCCCATCTACCTCCCAGGATGCTCCTGAACCTGGCAGCTGTGAAATGCTCCCATTTTCTGCCATTAGCTCTCACCCTGTGCAGCAAGCATTCCACAGCCATAGAGGAAATCTGTGAGAGAAATGGAAATGGGTTGTAGGTTTTTCAGGTGAATAGTTTGTACCTGGTTGAGAAATTCTTTGGCAGAAAGGACTGTGAAGGGTCTGCAGATACAATATAGCCAGCTTTACATCACTGCCCAAGCCCACAGCTCCGCTCTGAAAATCCCAGGCTGTCTGACAAAATTATTTCAGAGCAATCAGAATACTCTAAATTGCTTTTTAGGAGCAGACTGAGTCTTGCTAGTCTGAGATTCAGTGTTTAATATCTTGGTGAGTTTCATTGTACTTCAAGGTCCCTAGACAGTCAACCTACTTCTTCTCTCTGACAAATTTCTTTATTTCTAAGAACTTTGCATAATTTCCTATGTGTTTCACTTTTTTGACTCTTTGTATTTATTGATAATATTTTTTCTTTGATTTTCATCTGCATGTTGTGGCTGTCATTGTTATAGCCTTATTACACATAGACATCCTTAACCTTTATAACTAATGAAATGTAAGCAAGCAACAGGTATAACTCCTGATTAAATTATAATAATTAAAAAAATATGCATGTCAGTGTTAAACAGTGTTCTTCTCAAGCTTTTTCTTTTGATTTACTTTTTGGGGGTGAATTTCTTTATTGATTTTTCCTTTTGTATTTATGCCTACCTGATGCAGTATCTCACATTTTGAATAAATCTTCAAATGCAATCCTAACAATATAAAAACTCCTTGGCAGCCATTCTCTGCCAGCCTAACATGTATATGTTTTTATGTAGAGACATACATAAAAAATAAAACACTAGTCTTAGAAAGTGGTTTATTATAGAAAGAATACAAATTTATCTTCTTCCAGATAATGTCATCTGAGATCATAAATTGTTCTGAAAGGGCTGCTGGCAGCCAACTCTTGAACTGTATTAGGTTTTTCTGCATTAAATCAAAATGGAAGCAGCTGGATATGTCTGAAAGTCAGATTCCCATTCAGCAGCAGAGAGGGACAAAATCTGTAAGAGTAAACATTCCTATCAAAGCTGAGATTATTAAGCAAACAATAACAACGAAAAAAGCAGCCTTATTAGAATCTCCCCTCCTAACTGTATTTAGCATCAAATCAATATGGCATTAATGTTGCTGATTATATCAGTGGTAGCCTGCCCTGTGTTGCTATACTCTTCTATATCTTGCTGAGTAATGGGTAAAATTACATCATAGATTATTGTCCTCGAAAGGATTTTTGCTCATTAAAGCTAAGTAAAAATGCAGGTTCTACTCTTATCAAGGTCCATGTCAGCTCCAGGAAGTGGATTATCCTCTTCCACAGTCTGCCCTCTCCATTTATCCTCTTTATAGTCACTAGATATATGGTCTTCCTGACCAAAAATCGCTGAAAACCAACAAACAACAAACAAACAAACAAACAAACAAAAAACAACAAACAAACAACAACAACGAAAAAACACACAAAAAACCCAAACCCAGAATAATTTCCAAAATATGTCTGTTTTATTTAATTTCTCCTATGTGTAATTCTTAGAAATCAGTCCAAAACATTACACACAGAATAAAATGCAATGCTAACAGTAAGGCAGATGGGATGAACCATGAGTTTAGGGAAAAAATGTGTAGGAATGTATTGGGAAAAAGAAAAGACAGGATAGGATTCTGATTGTAGAACACTGAGAAAGAGCAATTACATGGAACTTATGTATTCTGAGTTCCAGTCACCCTCAGAATCACAGCTGGTTGCTTTGGACATAGGTTTTGTACAGTGGCATAGTGAAGAAAGGATGATTTCCCTGATGGCAGCAGCTGGTAATTGTTCCTGGATGATGGGATGTGCTGCAGTTTTCGCTACACTAACAGCCTAAACCAACTATATTGCATCTAGTGTTTCTGCTTTTTTAAATTGCCATTTATGAGGCTAGGCATAATTAACACTGTTTTCAATCTCATTTGCATACTTTTTTATTTGCCCTTAATTGTGGGGTGGTTTTTTTTTTGTTTTTTTTTTTTAATGTAGGTTCTTTAGCAACTTTATGTCTGTCTTTCTTAATGCTCTTGGAGCACATGCCTCAATTCCCTTTTCTTTCCTACAGTAACTTTCTTTATCTAACTCTTACTTCCATTGATGCAGAGCAATTTTACAGATAAAGATACAGAGTGTACTTTTTTTCATTTATAAACCTGTATCTGTGCAAATCAAATATTTAGATACTGTGGACTAGTTCCTATACAAAAGACAATGACAATGAAACATTGCAGTACAAAATTTAATTTCCGGTGCCCAACTATTTCCTAAAATGTGTGTTTGGAACCCAGACTCTCCTAATCCACTACACAGGAAACTTGAGTCGAGTTCAAGTCAAGCAGTTCACTGGAGAGCCTGTGAAGGTAGCAGTAAGGAGGGGACACTCTCCAAAAACAAAGTTCATTCTTGAGCATATAAAAGTACCTTATCTCACTTTAACAATCACCCCAGCAAAATTCTTCTGTTTAAGGCAAGGAATTATTTTCTCTATTTTCTACTTGGAAATAACAAAACAAATAAAAAATCTCCCTGTTTCTAGATTTGAGCATTCCTTGGAGGTTGATTCTGAACAGACATTTAAATTCCAACTGTTAGAGAAGAAGAGGGAGTGGAGAAGGAGACAGGGATGGAAAGCATTAATATACTCTCTTCATGTCAAATGGTTCAAACTTTAGTTAACTTGGTTTTGAACTTTCTTGAGCCTTAGCCATGGTGTGGATATCAGGCTGCTCAGCAATATCAGCAGGATAAAGCCACATTATCCATATGAAGAGTTATCGTATTTGCAGGGTGTCCCATGGCAGGAAGCAATGATGCATCTGACTCCATGTTCTCAGAAGGCTAATTTATTATTTTAAGATACTATATTATATTAAAGAATAC
>LTAT01000506.1:10702-23232 GCA_003286495.1 Chlorodrepanis virens | reverse complement strand
CCCACCCTCCCAGCCAGCAATTCCTTGCCAAGATCCCAGCCCAATCTCCCCTTTCCCAGTGGCAGCCATTCCCTGGCTCCTGTCCCTGCAGGCCTTGTCCCCAGTCCCTCTCCAGCTCTCCTGGAGAACCCTTGGATGGTGGAATTTTTCCCTTGTCAGTGTGGTTGGAATGAGAAGATCCTTAAGGTCCCTTCCAACTCAACCCATTCCATGAATTTATGACTCCACAATTCCATGCCCTCAACCATCACCTGTGGAGTCAGGTCTCCATGTCCATACAGTTTCCTACATGGAAAAACCATCAGGGAATTACACCCCAGAGCCAGACAAGCCTCAGCAGCTTCTCCATAGAGTCCCAGATCCCAAATTTTCCTGCAGGATTCACATTCCCAGCCTCGATGATTCCTCAATTCCTTTGGGAATCCAAAAGGATTAAAAACCTCGGAAATAAGCAGCCAGAAGCTTCTTCCAAAGTACCATCCCGGGAAATACACCTGGAGCAGTTTGGGTGGGATCCCCAAGGCTCCGTTCTTCCCAGGATAGTTGGGATGGAGATCCCAAAGAGAATCCAGCTTTTCCAAAGCCACAGATCCAGCAGAAAGAAACTGGAAGTCTTTCCCTGCGCTGTGCCTAATTCCAAGCCCTCCCGGAAAGCCACAAGGATCCAATGGATGGCTGCGGGTCATTTTTCCATCGGGATCACCCACATCCCTTTTTTTTTGTTGTTTTTTTTGCATCCCATCCTTACTCTCTTCCCACTTTTTTATTTGGATGTTAAAGGAATCACCCAAAGATTAAGCAAATCCCTGGACTTGGAGCTCTTTCTCCTGGAGCTGAGGGGATTTTTTTCCTTTGGTTTGGTTCTTTTTGAGGCACTTTCCGCATGGATCTTTTTCCCAAATCCCATTGGAATTGCCTGGCTATGGAGTGTGGGCCATTGCTGCCCTCTGCTGCGAGGAGTCAGAAGTTCCCGGTCCTGGGGATGAATCCAGGGGTGCTCCCTCCCCTTTTCCAGGATTTTGGGTCTCCTCTCGGAAGACCTTCAGCACATGGAGCATCTCCGTGAGGTTTGTGTTGGGATAAGGGCAAGGAGAACCCCTGGAATCCGAGGCCTGGTGGCCTCTTCCCGAGGTTTTTAGTCCTTTTGGATCCCCAAAGCTGTCCCAGTGGAGCTGCGACTCCCTGAGGGAATTTTCCTCATGGAAATCTCCAAGGAGCACAGACAAAACTGTTTTTCTAGGATTGACATCTTCAGAGATTCCTTGGAAATAATCCATCAATCCCAGATTTCCATGGCCCACGGGGTGAAATCCAGAGCTCCATCCTCCCTCCTCCACCTCCATACTCAACCTTCGAGCACCCCAGATGGATCTTTCCAGCAAATATTCCAAGGAATTGCTGGTTTTTTCCAGATGTATCCATTAAACAATTAAATATTTGGTAAGAGCTCATGAGATAATTAATCATAATTAATCACAGTTAATCAGAAGTGATTGTACTGGGAACTTACAGCACGGGGAAACTCACAGGATTCATCATTCCTGGAAAAAAATATTCATGGAATTCAGAAGATGCCGTTTGTCTGGAATCTTCCAGATCATTTTAAAGAGATTAATTGGGAGCTGCATCACAGCCAACAGCAGCTCAGCATCCTTTTTCCAAGGAGCTTTTCCAAGGAAAAGAAGGGCACAATATCCCTGGATGAGGTCAGGGAATCACAGAGGCTCCGACCAGGGAGAATTCCCAGAGGAAAAGCAAACCTGGATCAGGATAACACAACAAGAGGAAAACTCCAGGGCAGGAGCCGTGACATTCCCACTCCTCAGGATCATCCGGAAAAGGGCTCGAGGGAGTTCCTTTTTCCATGGATTTAGTTGTTTTAAGGAGCTTTTCCATTAAAGTCCAGGCCTGGAAAGGACCCAAATGGAAGCTACAGAAAATTTTGGATTTTAACAAACAAACTCCTTGGAGAAGCTGCTCCAAAGTTTTGGGCATTGATGTGGATCCAAACTGGGAAGAATCCAACTGGATTTTTGGCTGTGCCTCAGTTTCCCTCTCTCTGAGGGATGGACTTGGAACTAAAGCCCAGCTCTGGGCTTGCCTGGGCCTGGCTTAAGAGTTCTTCCATGAAACTCCAGGCCTGGAATGGGTCCAGACGGAAGCTGTGGAAAAGTTTGGATTTTAACAAACAAACTCCTTGGAGGAACTGCTCCAAAGTTTTGGGCACAGATGTGGATCCAAACTGGGAAGAATCCTTGGCTGTGCCTCAGTTTCCCTCTCTCTGAGGGAAGGATTTGGAACTAAAGCCCAGCCCTGAGCTTGCCCTGGGCCTGGCTTAAGAGCTGGGCTTTGCAATCTCCAAATTCAAGATTTAAACCTGGACAACATCCCAAATGTTTTTCCCACCTGGAATCAGCATGAGATGGGGGCACAACCCAAAATCCCTTTTTTCCAGGTGAATTCACATCCCAAATTTTTAACCTTCTGTCTCCCTTGTCTGGCATGTGGTCACTGCTCCATGCAAACAGCTTGGGAAAGTTTTAATCCTAGGATTTTATTCCCTGGATTCTGAGCTTTATTGGATCTGTAGCGCTGTTGGAGAAAACAGGAAAATTATGCTCCTGGAGGGAAAAAAAAGGAACTCCAAGGAAAAAAAATTTCCAGCATAAATATCAGAGGTGGAGAAAGAAAGAAGGGAACTCTGTGGGATTTTCAGTTGCTTTCAGAGGAAATCTCCCATTTTTTCAATCCAAATGGACAAAAGGAATGTTTTGTTTCTGGGAATTAGTGAGTTCAAAGCTCAGTTAATTAATGACAATTAATTGGTTTTGGTGGTGCTGAAGGCAAGGAGGAGGTCGGGTGTTTTTCCAGCGGTTGGAATGTTCTGTCCAGCCCACCTTGGATCATCCCAAGTTATCCCATCTGTTCTTCCCCACAAAATCTGCCTCAGCACATCCAGGCCTTTTCCTTCCCAATAATTTATCCCTTAAACTCCTTACCAAGAGGAATTTGGTTCTCATCGGCCTCTGCTCAGCTCGAGGGGGAAATGTTCCCTTTTTCTCCAGCTGTGACAGCATTCCAGTATCCCTCTTTTTGGTGATTTCTTTTGGATTCCTTTAATTCCCATTCCGGGATTCTGGAGTCCTTCTGCTCTAGGAGAGTTGGGAATGTTCCCCTGGAGAAGGGAAAATTCCAGGGAATCCTCAGACTGCCTAAAGGGGCTCTGGCAGAGCTGGAGAGGGACTGGGGACAAGGCCTGCAGGGACAGGAGCCAGGGAATGGCTCCCACTGGGAAAGGGGAGATTGGGCTGGGATCTTAGCAAGGAATTGCTGGCTGGGAGGGTGGGCAGGGGCTGGGCTGGAATTCCCAGATTTGCTGTGGCTGCCCCTGGATCCCTGGCAGCACCCAAGGCCAGGTTGGATCCACCTGGGACAGTGGAAGGGTGAAACCCTTTCCCAATCCCACCCAAAGAACCCTTTGCTCCCATTTGTCACCTCTGGAAAATCTCTCGTCCCCAAGCCAGACTCGGAAAAGCTTCAAAGGAGCCCTGAAGAGAGTGAGGCCACAAATTCCTCTGGAATGAAAAGACCAGTGGAGCATCCCCAAGAGCTGAAGTCCAGACGAATTTGATGGATTCCATCCGTAGGGCTGCACTTCCAAGTAATTCCCTTCACAACGGCGTGGCCTGATCCCAGCCAGAACCAGCCTGAGCCAGCTCCCAACCCCTGGCTGGGATTTCTACACCCAAAATTATTTCAGGGAATGCACAAACAATTCGGGAGCCTGGCTGGGGGTGCCACCAATTCCAGTGACACTTAAAATCTGGGATATTTGGCTTTGGTGTTTGTAGCCAGAGGAGGACTTGGGAAAGAGCTGGGGTTTGGAATGTTCTGGTGGCTTTTCCCGCTGCCGAGGCTGGCAGGAACCATTCCTGAAACATTGATGTCAGCTTGGTCCTGACCTCTCCTGCAAGATGAGGAAATAATTCCACGTTTTCTGAGGAAAAAGCTCTTTGAATACACAGCCAAAAAATCTCTGGGAATATGGCAAAAAAAAGAAGGATGGCTCCTTTGGGTCCTGCCACCGCTCAGCACTTCATGGAACCTCTGTGATGGATTTGGGACAGGAGAGGGATGACAGTTCCAGGAAGGAGTTGTGTGTGAAAATCCACAGAGCGTGGAAAAGTGGGAATAAAGGGTTTGAGGGCTTTTCCAGAGTGACTGTGAATTCCTCATCCCTGGAAGTATCCAAAGCCAGGTTAGATCCACCTGGGATAATGGGAGGTGTCCCTGAACATGGATGGGGTGGGAATGGGATGGGATTTAAGGTCACCTCCAACCCAAATCATTCTGGGATTCTGGAGTCCCTCTGCTCTGGAGCCAGGCTGGAAGAGCTGGGAATGTCCCCTAGAGAAGGGAAAATTCCAGGGAATCCTCAGACTGCCTAAAGGGGCTCCAGGAGAGCTGGAGAGGGACTGGGGACAAGGGACAGAGGGACAGGAGCCAGGGAATGGCTGCCACTGGGAAAGGGGAGATTGGGCTGGGATCTTGGCAAGGAGTTGCTGTCTGGGAGGGTGGGCAGGGGCTGGGCTGGAATTCCCAGATTTGCTGTGGCTGCCCCTGGATCCCTGGCAGTGCCCAAGGCCAGGTTGGACATTGGGGTTGGATCCACCTGGGACAGTGGGAGGTGTCCGTGCCCATGGATGGGGTGGGAATGGGATGGGATTTAAGGTCCTTTCCCACCCAAGCCATTCCATGATCCCATTTTTTTCCTGTGTTTATATAAAACAGCTTTCACATGGATAAATACTGAATCTGCTCAGCAAAGCCGGAATTCTCCAGGAAAATCAAACATTCCTTGCACTGTTCAGCTCCTCTAAGGAATTGCTGACAGTGCCACCAGTTCAGGGACCAAAAAAATTCCCACATCCCTCAGATTACAGGGAAAAAAGACTTATTGGCTTCCAGGAAGTTGAGTCAGGAGTTATCCCAGTGCATCCAGGTTTCCTTCGGAATGAACATTTCCCAACTGGAGCGGGGCCACCAAGACCATGGCCAGAACAATTCCTTGGGGTATGTGGCCTTTGAAGTGGCTGGGAATGAGTGAAACACCAAATCCGGGGGAGATTTTCCAGCCCGCTCCCTGTGGTTCCTCTTGTTGGCTCATCGGGAATGTTCCCGGAGGATCGAAGGCTCCAGGGAGGAATTTTTTGGCCACAGAGCAGCCGAAATTTTCTGATTTCTCCATCCCAACAGGGACAAGAATTCCACAAAGAGAGAAGGTGGCAGGAGTTGGGTTGGCTCAGGTGATTCCCAGGATTTTTGTGGGCCTTGGGAAGAGAAAGGAAAAGGTGGAGGTGGAAGATTTTTCCTCCTCCGTGGGAGCAGGAGATCTTCCCATGGGATGTGAGGAATCAACAAATCTCTTGGAGCTGGGATAAATCCCTGGGATAGTTGGGAGGTGCTGTCTTGGGGATCTGGGCAGCCTGGACAGGGATGGACAACCCTTTCCATGAAGGGATTTTCCTTAAAATCCAGCTTAAAGCAGGAGTTTAAACTCTGGGACAGGTGTCAGATGGGACAACCACAGCTGGACTCAGCACTGGCGTGGAATTCTGGGATCACTGAGGTTGGAAATCCAGGATCATCCAGTCCAAGCTGTGCCTAATCCCTGCCTTGGCAGTGAGTGCCACATCCAGGAATTCCTTGGACACCTCCAGGGATGGGGAATCCAAACTTCCTTGTGTAATTCCAATTCCACCCTTTCCATGAGGAAAGTCCTGCTGATATCCACCCTGAGCTTCTCCTGGAAAAAAAATCTTTCAGGGAAGAGATTTGTGGTAAAAATCCAATTATTTGGGCTGATTTCATTTGGATTGGAATCTTTACCCCCTGGAATTCCTTGGGATGTGGGAGCTATCTCAGCCAGGAAAAAGGGGACAAACTAAGAGCTCTTTCTGCAGGAAAGGGATAAAGCCAAGCCTGTTTTTTCCTGGGATAACACCATGGGATGGTCAGTAAAGGAATAAACATTAAGGGAAAATTTATCCATGGGAGTGACTGTCAGGGATTGGAATGGGATGCCCAGGGCAGTGGTGGAATCCAAATCCCTGGAATTGTCCAAAGAATTTATGGATGTGGCATTTGAGGAGAGATTTGTGGTTAATGTGTGGGAATTGGATTGGATTTGATGATTTTGGAGTCTTTGCACAAATGTAACAATTCCAGGATTATTTAATTCTTATAGAAATGCACATTTTGGTGGAATCTGCATTCCACCAAAATGTGCATTTTGATTCAGGAATTGGACCCAGAAACCAGAATTTAAATTTGATTTTTAAATAAAAAACTGCTCCCAAATTTCTGCTTTTTCCACCTTGGAGTATCAATGGGAGGCTTTTCCTTGACCCTTTGGGAAGAGTTTTCCTCCAGCCACAGAAATCCTGCAGGATTCCAACTGATCCACAGATTTAGCAGAACTTTTGGAGCCAGTTTCTCCCTTAAGTTTGTAACCTCTGGCTCACTTCCAGGTTTTGGAACTGGAATTGGCAGCAGCAAAGACTTTGGCATGGGAAAAAGGCTCGAAATATCCCAGCGAGCAGTCATGGAAACTTGGGAATGTTGGGGCTGGTCCTGAGTGATTCCCCCCTAATTCCAAGATCCTGCAGTGTTACCTTGCTCCAAACTCATTTTCCATGAAGAAAGAACAGTTTTCCATGAGGAATTTCCACCTCCCATGACAGAGGGAGGAATTTTCCAAGGCAAGGCACAGGAAGAAAGGGAGTTTATCCCTCAATTTTCAACTTTTTCTCTTTTACACTGAATTTCCCAAGATAGGAAGGACCTGGAGAGGAAAACAGAGGAATTTTTCCTCACCTGGAGATTTCCAAGCTTTCCCAGAGGTCTGGTTTTATCCAGCTCCTGGAAGAGAGAAAAATCTAGGAAAAGCCCTTTTCCAGGGAGCTGTGAGGAGCAGGGATTGGTTTCACCTGTTTGGAAAAACCTTTTCCACCTCTGCGGTCTCTTCCAGCGTCAAATCCCAGATAAAAAACCTTTCCCTTTGCTTTTCCCACAAATTCCCATCCCCTCCAGTGCCCTGAGCATCCCTTTCCCGGCTGGATTTTGAGGACAGCTGGAGAGAACAAACAAAATCTCCTTTGGATGTTTGTGTCCTATAAATAATGGCTTTTCCAAGCTGGAAATGATCCCAGCAGGAACATTCTTCCCACTTGGATGCTGACCCCAGGGGAGCGATATATTCCGGTGGGGGTTTGGATTTTTTTGGGACAGGCCTCTCCACCACTCCCGGACATTTTTTCCACATTTCCCTTCTCCTTGGAGCAAATATGTGGAAAAGATGGGAAGAGTTTCGTTCCACTGCTCCTGGGGTCACTCCGGGGCAGCCAAAGGACACGATCCCAAATGGGATTGTTTGGGAAGGAATTCCCGGGGGCCCTCACACGTGTGAGAGGCAGGGCTGGGGGCCGCCAGCAGGGCAGCGGAGCTCGGGAATTGTTTGCTCTCCAAACAGCTCCACGTGGATGTCAGGGAAGGGTTGGGATCGGGATCCTCTGGAGCAGAGCCGGGAATGCTGTGAGGAAAAAGGGTTTTGGAAGGAAAACCTCCAGGGAGCTGCTCCTCATTCCCAAGGAGGTGAAGGATCCAGCTCTCCCCAGTTGTTCCGAGGCTGGGCTGGATGATTTTCCAGGGTTTTTAAAGGATTCTGTGATTCCTCACTCCCTCCTCCCGCTTTCTTCCCTGTGCCCTTCTCCACATTTTTGGGGAGAAATTCCTGTTTGGAAACCTCACATATTACCCAAACTGGCTGCTCCCCATTTTTCCTGCTCAAAATTCCCAAATGTGCTGCTCCCCGTTTTTACTGCCCACAATTCCCAAATCAGTTATTGCCCCCTTTTTCCTGCCCAAAATTCCCAAACAGGCTGTTCCTTATTTTTACTGTCACAATTCCCAAACCTTCTGCGCCTCCCTTTTCTACTTCCCACAATTCCCAAACCAGTTTCTCCCCCTTTTTTCCACAATTCCCTTTCTTCCTTCACATCTCCCCTTCCATTTTCTTCCCTCTCATTTTCTTTCCCTTTCCCATCCCCCAGTTTTTTCCAGAGTCTCCTTCTCCTTTCCCTTCCCTTCCCATCTTCTCCCTCTTTTAATTCCTCCCCCATCACTTTTCTCTCCCTTTCCACACCTCACAGATTTGATTTCATTTTTTTCCTGGGTCTCCTTTCCTTCCCTTCTGCCTTTTCCTTCCTTTTCCCGCTCTCCTTCTGCTCCAGCTCTGCTGTGGATGGGGATGTTCAGCCTTTGGCTTCTTCCCAACAGCAAAAAAATGGGAAAAAGTTTCTTTCTTGCCAAAAAATCTTCCTTTTTTTCAGGCTCAGCTGCATCCCCAGCACAGAAAGAAGGGAGTGAGAACTTCCCAGATTTATTCCCTGCTCCGGGATCAGCTGGGCTGGAATTCAGCTGTTTTATCACCTAGGGATGGGGCTGAGTTATTTCCATGGAATCCCAGCTGCTCTTCCCTGGATCGGATCCTCCTCTCCAGGTCTGGCTGGCAGCTCCTTCCTTCCCACACTGCTGGGCACACAGAGCTGGTTTTCCTCCAAAAAAGCTTTTTTTGGGATTCGTCTTCACCCAGTTTTGTGTGGAGCTCCGGAATCGCTGCGGTTCTGGTGCTCCAAAGTGGCTCCCAAAGTTCAAAGCGATTCCAAAAGCCGGGAAAAGGTTGGCTTGGCTTTAAAACCACTCCAGAAATGTTTGTGTGGAAACATCTCTCAAACTGCTCCGGGCTCCTCTGGCACTGCTCACCACAGGGAAGAAAACCATGGAATCATGGAATGCTTTGGATGGGAAAGGACCTGAAACTCATCCCATTCCATGGGCAGGGATGCTTCCCACTGTCCCAGGTTGATCCATCCTGTCTTTGGGCACTGCCAGGGATCCAGGGGCAGCCACAGCAAATCTGGGAATTCCAGCCCAGCCCCTGCCCACCCTCCCAGCCAGCAATTCTTTGCCAAGATCCCAGCCCAATCTTTCCCAGTGGCAGCCATTCCCTGGCTCCTGTCCCTCCATCCCACCTAAAATTCCCTTTCCCTGCTCCTCCTCAGGTCCTGGAAGGCCTCAATGAGGTCATTCCTCAAGTCTGGCCCTTGGCCACGAGTTTTTTGGAACCACAGAGGAAAATTCCAAGTCCAAAACAGCTTCTCTATTTATCACTTCCCTCCGTTGCCCTCTCCGTGTCCTCCTTATCCTTTCCTCCCCTGTTTTTTCTGGAATTGTCTGGATTTTTTTGATCTTTCTATTTTTCCAGCCAACTCCTTTCCTGCTTTTCTCCACCTGCTGTGGCAGCCACTCCGGCCCCGCATTTTTCCCATCGCTCCGTCACATCCCACCAGAGATAAGGGGCTGTCAAAACCTTGAGGAATCCCAGGATTTCTCACCAGCTCATTCCATTTAATCCCAGAGGACGGCTTTGTTTTCCTAAGGAATTAACTTCCCAAAGCACCGGGATATCTTTGCTCCTCTGCTGGATTTTCGTCACATCTGGATGGAAAGCTGGAAAAAAAAGAGGGAGCTGAAGAGCTGGAGCTGGATCCGTGAGTTGTTGGTTTTTAGGGAACCAAGCTCCTGACTATCAGCAGCTGCCTTGTTCCATGAGATTATTTCCTCTTGGAATTCTTTCCAGTCCTGACTCACCGTTTGGATAAATTCACCTTTGGTGACCTTTTCCCCTCAAAAAGAGAATCCTGGAGCTGGAAACTGCTGGGAATCTCATTCCTGGCTTGTTTTCCTCACAAATCAACAGCTTCCCATTGGATTTTGGGATGCTGGGTGATGGTTTTGGCTCCTGAGATGCCATGAGCCAAAATCCTGGATTTGGATCATCCTCTCCAGGGCTGTTTTCCCTTGGAAGATTCCATGGTGGCTCCAAATAGGATAAATTCCATTATTTGGGATTTTTGAACATCCCAAAGCCTTTCCTTGGCCCACAAAAAAATGGGGTTTTGGGCTGGATTTAATTTTCCTCCCAGGAGCTGGAATTTGTTTGGGATTTGGGCTGGATTTGGCGCTGGGAACACAGAGATGGTTTGGGTATTTCTGGGAAAAACTTCCACGGATCAGCCCAGGGCATGGGGGGTCCAAGGCTGGGTCCCGTCCACCCTCATCCACAACATCCCAAATCCTTCCCTGCTGCTTCCGGGTGGTGCCTTGGAGGTGTGGGAATAAAATTGTTATTCCTTGCAAACACTCCAAAGATTCCAATTTGTCTACCGTATCCCTCGGATTTTTGGATATGGCAGTGGACAATAAAATATTTCTGGGGTAGAAAATTTTTAGATGATTTAATTTAAATTTTAAGTGGTTATTAATTGATTATTTTAATTTTAATTTTTGGACGTAAATTGGTCCCTGTCACTGAGGGTGGAAGTGTCAGTTTTCTGGACATGAAGTACTGGGAAAGATTCCTTCCTCCAATCCGTCCTTCCTCCAATCCATCCCTCTTCCAATCCCTTTTCCAATTCATCCCTGCTCCAATCCATCCTTCTTCCCAATCTATTCCTCTTCCAATCCATCCCTCTTCCAATCCATCCCTCCTCCAATCCATCCCTCCTCCAATCCCTCCCTCCTCCAATCCCTTTTCCAATCCATCTGTTTTCCAATCCATCCCTGCTCCAATTCCTCTTCCATTCCATCCCTCTTCTAACTGATCCCTTTACCAATCCGTCCCTCTTCCAATCCATCCTTCTTCCAACCAATCCCTTTTCTAATCCATCACTCTTCCAATCCTTTTCCAATCCATCCCTTCTCCAAATATAAAAATTCCTGTCTGATTCACCTTCCCAGCTCCATCTCAAATTCCCTTCCCGTTTCTTCTCTTTCTAACATTCCCTAAGGACAATATGCAGCAGCATCCTCCATCCTCATCCCGGAATAACCTGCTGGAATCAGAGATCTCCTCCAATCCATCCTGGCAGCTCAAACCCATGGAATGACCTGGCTGTCACATCCCATTAGGATTTGTTGAACCTGCAACCCGACACCTTTGATCTCGGCTCGCCCAGAACCGTCCGACATAATCCCACACATTCCTTTGGAAGCGCAGCCGGGGCCATGCCCTGGATGTTTTCCCAAGGAGTTTAGACAAGGAGGGCCCATGGAATCCCAGGAATTAGAGATGAGGAAAGGATTGGATTTGTTATTCTAACGTCGGTGTTGACACGGAGGGGTGGATTCCAAATCCTGTCCAAATTCCAAGTGGGAATCAGGGGCTCTGTCCCCTGGCATCAGGGAGCTGAGCAGGAAAATTCCTTCTCTTCCATGGATTTGGGATGCGAAGGATTGAATTCTGTACAATCAATGGGATCTTGGGAGGGAATTCCTAGTGGGGAAGGTGGAGAGGGGCTGGAATTCCCAGATTTGCTGTGGCTGCCCCTGGATCCCTGGCAGTGCCCAAGGCCAGGTTGGATCCACCTGGGATAGTGGGAGGTGTCCCTGTCCACAGATGGTGTGGAAATGGGATGGGATTTAAGGCTGTGATTGGCAGGAAAACAGCAAAACTCTCCAGGTTTTAGGAGCAGGTGGAAGTCATGGAATACAGAATCATCAAAATCCTGGAATTCTGGGAACATGCCAGGGCTTAGAAGTGAATGGAAGCTTTTCCTTTCTGGGAGATTTTGGGACTGGAAATGAAGGAATTCCAATCAAGTCTTGCTGAACTGAAACCAGAATCCCTCTGGAATCTTCAGCCAAATCCCATCTCTTTTCCCTCTGGAAGTTGCTCCTGGCACTGTCTGGATCCCAGATTTCCTCATGGAGTCAAAGACTTGGAACAAAGTCTCCAAGGATGGGTTTTCCTGGGTCATTCCAAAGGAGAACCCTGAATTTATCCCAGAGAATTTGGATGAAGGTGTAGGACCACAATCCCAATTCCCTGGAAAAGCTGAGCTGGGATTGTGAGGATTCCTTCTGTTCAAAA
The DNA here is from genome assembly GCA_003286495.1 of Chlorodrepanis virens. NCBI lineage: Eukaryota > Metazoa > Chordata > Aves > Passeriformes > Fringillidae > Chlorodrepanis > Chlorodrepanis virens. The sequence continues at coordinate 11,240 of LTAT01000506.1, read as the reverse complement.
TTCCAGCTATTTCTTATTTTTCCTGTTTAAATTTGCCATCCCAAAATTCCAGCTAGCTCCAGAGCCCTCCCTGCTCCAAACAAGGGCAAGCCCATGGAAAATATCATCACATTTCCCACTTTTTTCCTTAAGAAAAATTTGTAAATTTAGAAAAATTGGGGAATTTAGAAGGAATTTTACCTCTTGGAGAAAAAAAAAAAAAATCACCAGAAATGTTGCCTGGAAAATCCCAGGAAAACACGAGGGGTTGGACACAATGTTTTCCAGGGATTTTAAGAGGAGCAGAGGCAAAATCCCAACATATCTGCTGGAGCAGGAGCCAATATCTGTTGGTGGAATGGGAGATTCCCAGTGATCCTGGAAGGGAATGTTAATATTATTATTAGTTATTCCAGGTATAATTGCATTATTATTATTATTATTATTATTATTATTATTATTACCATCATCATCATCGTCGTTAATATTATTAATAATAATGGAATAATTAAAATACTATTATTATTATTATTAGAATTAGAATTATTATTAGAATGAT
>LTAT01000494.1:0-10757 GCA_003286495.1 Chlorodrepanis virens | reverse complement strand
TTTTTTTTTTTTTTGGCCCCTTATCTATAGCACATCTTGTCTAAAATATATTAATTTCAGGAGGCTTGAAAAACTTCAAAGGTACTGGTAGTTTTAATGGCTAGCCACAGTGTGGCTCAAACCATATTTTCAAAATAGTTGCAATTTCACCTTGATTTTTTATCATCACTGAACAGAGACCTTATTAAAATGTTGATATCCAATGTTTTTAAATAACCCCACAGTATTGCCAGTTCCCCCTAAATATAATGGAAGCACTCAATCAAGCAGAAAAACACACCAAAAATTAGGAAATACTATCAAATAGAGAAAGGCTTTTGCATTTTATATTCCAGTTATTCTTGTTGTAAACAGCCAATATAAAACATCTCAGACTGGGTAAAAATTAACACTTCAAGCAGATTATGTCAATGAGAACACCATAAATCATAGCAAATTACTTTTGGAAAAACAGTTTTTGCATTATAGCTCCCATAGACTTTCTTTTAGCCAACTGCACAGGTGTTTAACATAACTTAATACACACCTTATATCTACAAATAAAGAAAAAAAGGTTAATGTTCTGCATTTTAAATTTATTCCTTGGCAGACAAAGAAAAATGTTTATTTGGCAGCCAGAATGACTGAGAACACTACTGATAGCTCAGTTATTATTGGGGGATTTTTAATTTGTTCTCATTATAAAAGTGCAATGCTTGATTTAATGGTTTCTTAATTCACCAGGAGACAGTCAGAATTTCAAAACCAATATACATTTACTTTTCTGAGAAGAAAGTAAAAATTAATCTCTTTATCTTTCCTTCTTCAATATAAATGGCCTTTCTATAGATCTTCAAGTTAAGAGAATAGTGTTTTAAATATTTTAAGAACTCTTTTTTCATGCTGCTGACTAACTTGTCCTGTTGCCAGGTAAAATACTGTTCCAGTGATCGATTGTTTTGTTTTCCCTAAACAAAAATTAGCATGGCCCAAAAAATGCAGTTAAATTTTTTGATGTATAAATTATGAAATACATATGATAAACTGGTTTTAAACAAATGGTAAGATAGAGCTTTATAATTGTTTTCCTTCTTAAGAAATTTTCCCTGAAATTGAAGGTTCTCTAAAATCTTAGGTTAAACACCTTATCATTATAATCCAAGCAACTGCAATTCTAAATTCATATGCATACATAATCCACATGTTTTCAGGCAGCTAGTTTATCACTAGCCCAATAGTATAACACACACAAAAAAATTACTCGGTGTGTACATGCAAACATTAGAAATAAATTACTTTGAGTGAGAAAGAATAAACCACAAACTTGTTTTATTTTTCATTGGTAAATACCTCCTCAATGCATTTTCTTCTGAGTTTGAAAGCAAAACCTTTTTTACTACTGTTTAAAAAGAAAACAGAAGAGACATCTGCAGTTGCAAAATTTTAGTTTATTCTATGATTATTAAAGAGAAAAAGGTGTCTCTGATAATTTACATTAACTTTCCAGGAAAGATTATTTTGTTGCTAAACTCGGTCTAGTATTTCTTCATCTTGACTTGTTCATTCAGAGATAAACAGTGGAGAATAAAATTTCTTAAGAATTTTGCTGGAAAATAATTTTTATTCAGATGCCAAGAATTTCTGAATGAATTCTTTTTAAGACATTGATTTTAAAAAAAAATCAAATAAATTCAATTAAATTCCTCATTAAATTCTTTAAGTGGACATAAGGAATCCCAGAATAGCCAACTAAAATTTATGGTACTTCCAATGTCTTGACAGCTGCAGATACCTGTTCCTATGCCACCAGCTCAAGTTCCCAGTAATGATGGGGTACCCAGAGCTCCAAAATCTCTTATCTTCCAGTTGTATCTGCAAGAGCTCTTCTACAATCACCATGGCTTTCTCAGGGCTAATCATCACCCAGTTTCTCAAACAAGATAATTCCAAGTCTCTCATTTTTGTGTTGCTCAGATCATCTGCAACAGCGAATAAACAAGAGTAATGAAGAGGTAATATACAATATAACCCTACATGCTGTTCCAGATTTACACATGAATCCCTCTTGCAAAATACATTTAAAAGCAAATCAAAGATGGTATTGGCAAGGAAAAGGACTTGTCTGTTCTGACACTTCTGAAAGTACATGGAATAATTAAACCCCAAACATATATCACATTTTCTTAATTGCTTATTCTTAGAGCAAAATTACATTGATACTCCCAATGAGTGGGAGGTTTGAAACCAAAAGAGAACTCACTATATTTTATGGTCTGGTATCAACCTCTGCCAGGCTGAGAAAAAATGCAACCAAAACCTCCTTTTTTGTTGTTGTTGTTTTGGTTTTTTGTTATTTTTTAGTTATCTGGTTTCATCAAAGAGGATTGAGATTTTTGGGGTTTTTTTGACACAGCTGTGAGCCCACATATATAGAAGCAGTGACAGAAGAGAACGACTTAAGCAAAAAAAATCTTGATACCTCTACAGCTATATCATGTGCTGGTTTGCCTTAGGTCTCTTGCCTCAGTATTAAAAAGGTCATATTATGAGTCTGGAAGGGATAAAGAAACAACATTCTGAGCCATTGTGGTGGGGGGGCTGGTTTTTTTTCTCCTTATATCCTTACACTTTCATCTTTAGGGAACCATTATTGCTCCTCAAAGGTAAAAGAAAGAATATAATCTCAAGGCTACCTCTACTAAAGTTTTGTGAAATTAAAATATGCCTGACTAATCCTCAGCTGAAATCATAGCCTGCAGTTTCCAAAAAATTCCATTAAAAAACCATTACCTGGAGGGACAAAATAAAGATGATATTAATTACTGTTCAATTCACAAAGAATTACTTTGTTATTCCATTGAATATACTTTTGGAGAGGTGGTTATTGTAAAGAGTCATCATCTTTCCACTACTTTTCTCACCATGCAATCATACAAAGATTACCTTTGTAGAAATTAATCCACAGCAAAATAAAATTCCTTTTGTTGAGAGGATGATGAATCTTCCTGAATACGCTGTCTTTAAGTTGCATCTTTGTACTCATTTGTATCACAGTATTTCTTTATTTAAAATTCCAATCCTTAGTTTCCTCTACTCTATCTGTCTTAATTTTTGGAGTATAATTATCTTTTTGGATTTTTTTCTTATAAATACAAAATAAATTTTAGCACAGGAAATTAACTCTGCATAAAGTGAGAATTTAATTTTTAATGTAGTAGTACATCCAAGAAAAAATTTAGAAAGAAAATATGACACTTTGGATTGCAAATCTTCTTAGTTATGCAGATATGTTAAAAATTGCCAGTAGTTTCCTGGTTTCCTTCTTTCCACCTGATAAGAATTACATAAATATGTAATATAAAATGTCACCTTCATCCTGAGAGCTTGTGCAGGTTATCACAACCAGGCTCCCTATTTTCAGAAGTATCATCAAATTGCTTAACTAAATACAGTGTGTTGAATCCATCATCTTAAACAATGATAAGAAGGAGAAGTCAATAGAAAATCTTTTTCTGGGTAATACACTCACTATCAGCATCCTTCCTCTTTGTCAAGTATACAAATAAACAATATGCTAATTTCTCCTACTCCTGCCTTGTCACCTTTTGTTTAATTTTTCTTTCCCAAGGTATCCTTTTTGCCTGCTTTCATTGCTTGCTCAAGTCCCCAGGTTCCCAGGTTCAGCATTAGTTTAAAATCCCCACTTAAATCTGTTTTTCCACAGTACTGCAAATGTTATCCAGCTGTAATAGGTCCCTGGAGTGTTACAATATTTTTCAATGTATGTTTGTAGCATCATATACAGATGAATTCAGATACTATCAAGGTCTTGATTAATTGGGCTTTGGAGTTGTTCTACTTGTTCTTAATTTTATCTTCATAATTGACCTTAATTAATATAATTCATCTCCATACATTGGATGAACTGTAGATAGGCACAGAATCATAGTATTCATATAAGGATTTGTATGTTCTAGGCCTCATAGGGACTATTAAAACAAATATTGAGCTTCCTCATAGGGCATATAAAATAATCATTGCATCAAATTTTTGATTGAACTTACAGCCTTTAGAAAGATACACTTTCCAGGTTAGGATTCTGCTTAGTGGGGAATTTGCTTTGTGATCTATTAACATCACTGGAAAAACTCTTTAATAATACTTCCAGTTTAACCAAAGAACCATTGGTTGTCAGTCACTTGATTTTGCTACAACATTTTTCTTCAGAAAAAGCATCTACCTGTACTCAAAAGTCTTTTCCCCTCATGCTCATGTTAATCTACCATGGACAGAAATCTTTCCAAAATAACTGTTGACAGATAAAGTAGAGTAAGAGAATTAAACCCTTCAAACTTGTGCCATCAGAGTTTCTGATTCTCGGATCATTCTGATGGCTTCCCCCCCCACTTCCAAATGATTTCTAATTTGTGAATTTCCTTCCTGTGTTGTAGGTTCTATAACCCAGTAAATATATCGTGGGCTTGTTTATCCACCTCAGCAGAATATCCTATCCACCTAATTTGACTTAATATTTCCTTCTCTTCAGTTTCAGGCTGACCTTTGCCTTCTCAAAACAGTATTTCAATAGCAATATCTATAACTAGAACCTTTAGGACATTTCCTTAATCAGTATGCAAGATAACAGACAGTCTCCCTTCCTGAAATTCCATTACACATTAGTCTGTTTATGCAACTGTAACTACAGCACTAAGGAAGCCTGAAAGGAGCACAATAAATTCAGAGCTGACCTTCAAAAATTACTCAGTAGTTACACTTCCTAGACAAGCTTCCAAAATCCTTCTTTAGGCAAAACATATTTGCCCAAAATTTGTAGTATTCCTAAAGTTCAAGCCCTTTCATGATACCTCTATGTAGGAAAATGGGGATTAAGAAAAAGCAGGAAATTTCTCAAATACATGTGTCATGCTTTGAAGAATGTAAGAAGAAAAAGAAATAAGGATGTAGAGGTGAGCCTTGATTTTTCCTTTGTTTTCCTATTAAAAGAAGGAGTATCACTGGAATATATTCTGCTTCATACATATTGCTAGACTTTTCTTTTGACAGCTCTTCTGGGCAGCTTACTGTACTTTTCCATACACTTTGCTTTTCCAAAGAGTTGTAGAGCAGACCAGCTGTCAGAGAAAGAGCCTCACAAGCAGCACAAGACTACAAACATTTTCCTGAGCTTGATTTAAAGAACAGGTCTGTTTCTTCAAAATTACCTTTGTATCTAGCATGGAAACTACTTTAAAGGCTATTTGATAGCAGTTAAATGATCCCTTGTTTTTAATAAGGAGGTATTCTAATCTAAAGCTTAGAAAAAAAGAAAGATGTAAGAAAAAAAATCCCAGTTCCAAGTTCTTTGAATAAGTAAAAATTAAGAAAATTATTCCTTCACTTCCTTTCCTTTTCTCATTACAACCTTTTCTGAGACTTCCATTTTTAAATTGCCTTCACCCATCCATGAAGTAGTGCATAATGGCAGGAGATTCCCTCCTAGGAAGAGCAAACCAATTATGATCAACTTCTTAGAAAGTGAAACTAAAGGTTTTGAGTCTTGAGACAAGACTTTATCTTAATTCAAAAAAGAAATAAAAAATCATAGCTTGTTTAAAAAAAGAAAAAAAACCCACACCCACACAAGAAAATGGGGGTGTGAAGTGAGAGATGTCCCCGTTTTTGCTGCTTTTAATCACTTTTTAGTTCTGGTTTACAGGACAACTTTATTTTTATTGTCTATCTTGCCCCCAAACAGGGGAGCACAAGGCTAAGAACAGTGTAGTAGCATAATTCATCTTCCCTTCTGCCTTTCTATATATTCACTAACCCACCAAACTCAGCAGGTGAAGATGGAGTAACATTCCTCTCTTATATAGTTTACCACTGGAAAAAGAGAATTGTGCCAAAAGTGAGCTTTAGGGCTCACAAGGTTAATTCACTTTCTTTTCTGGATTGCTTTATGAACACAGGAGGTTTTGTTGCCTTCTCTAGCAGGCTGCCTGTGAGCCATCACCTGACTGTAACTAATGTACAGCGTTCCCATAAAGAATTACCCAATCTTTCAGCTGTAGATAGAGATCAGGCTTGTCTTTCCTAAAGCAGATTTCTTCTTACTCATTTGGCACTGCTGATATATAAGACATATTTGGCACAATTATTCCTCTTAATTATTATAGTTAATTGACACACTTATTCATCAGATAGCAGAAAAAAGAATTCATTATGTTACAGTATTGTTTCACATCCCTTCTCCTGTTATGCCTGTAACGTAAATTTTTCTCATTTAATCTCTTTGAAGCAAGCCCTGAAGAAGTATTGTATCTTAATGCTATTCCTTACTAATAATTATTTTAGAAAGTGATGCTTCATTCTGGAAGAATGAGTTGAATTCCCTTTGTAATGGCAGTGATGCAAGCAATAAGATCTCACGTTCAGCAAAATCAAATGTATCTCTTAGGAACACACTCTGTAAGTGTCTATCATGATTAATGTGTTACTGTTTAATCTAGGGGATTTTTTTCCCCTTTAAAGAATCCACCATCCTCCCTATCTTCAAATACACAACACCCTTAGAATGTTGAGTTCCTCAGGATATTGGGTTAATCATAATTATATTGAATTATTTGGGGGGAAAATGAACTTCTGCTAAACAACAAATATCTACTTTTTTTCCTTTTCCCCTCTCATAAACATGAAATGAGGAATTAAACAAGGATGAACATACAATCAGCCTGATGAAGGTATCATTTTTCTCAAATTAAATTCCAGTCTTTTTGTATGAGTGAAGGCTGATTTGAGATGGATGAAGTGCAGCAGAAAAAGCTCAACAGGGGAGTAAGGCATAAATTACTCCACTTTATTTTGACCAGTGAAAGTGGGAGTAAAATCTGTTATTTATTGTCCATTTTTCAAACTTGTTAAATGACATACCTGGCACTATTTTTCTATGCCTCCATCACCGTGCAATAAAGGTGGTCTAGACCTCTCATGTATAGAATGGATGACAGAAATATCCTTATAATCCAGGGGTAAGAATATGTTTTACAAAGATCTCCATATAAACACTCTCTCTTTGCTCACTTCAAAGCAAAAATAACATATTACAGACACCCTTTCCTTTACATGCCCACATCAGAGTTATTTTTAATCTTGAAAGCACAGACCATAATTTAAAAAGCTCAAATTGGTCTCATAAATCTTTACTGGTTTTCATATTTATAAATTTATAGGTGTGATGTGCCCATAAGTTTGCACATCTGTATGCACATATATGAATTTTATACATATGAAAAAATCATCCATATAAAAAATTGAAACTAGGGAAGTTTCTTTATGGATAATGTATGCATAGATATGCTTAATTACACAGCAGCTGAATACAAAGCAGCTCTCACTCAAATTAATACTTCTCCTTTCCAAATCAATGTAAATCAGTGCTTGAACATCTGTCTTGAACATCAAGTCATTCAAAGATATTAAGATCTGAACCTAGGAAACTAATCTTAAAAGGTACACTTTTTAAAGCCAGTCCAGCACACAGAGAACTTACTTCTCATTTTAGACCATCAAATTAACTGATGTGAGGTACTCTGACACACTTCTTTAAGCGGCTTCACACCCCTTCCATTCTGATGTTAGTGTCTAGGCCACCAATGAAAACCATACCCAAGACAAATGAAAAATAACTATTTGTTTCTGTTGTAATGAATGACTCAATGAAGGTACAGAAAGACTTCCTTATTTCTTTTTACAAGGTAACCATTTCAGGTTTTTTTTTCAAAATCTTTTTATCTTTCTCCTCACATGAGAGAAATGCATAACCAAAGATAGAAGATAGAATCAAATAAAACATTTGACCACTAAATACTGCAGTCTTCATTTTTAAGCAGTATTTAAACATAGCTTTCATTTTCCCTTGCATCAATGAAATATTACATGTATAATCTAGAAAAGTTTCTGCAAGCAGCAATGGGGCTTTCATTATATTTGTACATAGACATGAGATGGAATTTCTGCCTAAATATCAAGCATACTTGGTGCATTAGTTTCAGGATTGTCAGTCTGCTGTAATTAATTGCTGTCTTGAGAGCAGCAATGAAACTATCACTCAGGACTGGTTCCAGAAGTATCAGACATGCAAGCACACTATATAGTTAAAAGCTGATAAAATTTTTTCCTCTTATGACCATACATAGATTCTTCTACTCCTTCTATGTCCACAGCTTTGGTGTTTTGTGGATCTACAAAAAACTTCATCAAATTAAATTATACCAGCTAAATTTCTTGTAATCTGTGAGGCCTAAGTTTTAGTATTTCAACACTGTATTGATTGAAATACCATCAAGGAAGAAGTTTCCAAAGGGTAAGCGGTAGGAAAAAAGCTGTAAAAATGTTTGTCTCAAGAGGTTCTATGAGTCTTTATTTCTCCATCTTCTGATGCCTCACACCTTGTTTCGTCTTGATTACAGAATTGAGAGAACTTAAAACTTCCTAAAGTTTTATCCTCAACCACTTCATAAGCATTTTATCAAAGTTGCTTGAAACACCATATTTAAAGTTTCTTTTACTCCAAGAACTGTGTTAGCTAACTTAGAGAGGGTCATAATATTTTCAAGAAAGAGGAAGCTGGAAATTTTAAGAGCAGACCAAGAAAAATTCAGAGGCTGCTGTGTGTTACATTACAGCCTGACATTTGGTTTAGGCAGTGGATGACCCACCATTACACAGAGTGACACAGGCCATCTTCAAGGGGTAAAAATGCATGTCAATCACCAACCACTGGATGAGACCAGAGCCTGCCTTTTGTGAGTGACTGGGATTTGACAGTGTGGAATGAAAATGGAGACTTACAGAGGCACAGTGAGGAGGGGAAATTCACAGAATTATGTTGAAATGAAGAAATAGAACAGAGCCACCTCCCAGGATGAAGAGAGAAAGGAGAATGATCTTCACTGCTGTTCTGCAAGTCTGTGTGGAGACTGAAGAACCACACAGAGGGAGCCACCGTAGCTGAAAATAAATAAAGAAAGAAAAACATGAAAATACCTAGTCCACATTGAATACAGGAGGATTGGAAAGGTTTGTTTTCAACAAGAGCATTGAAAACTGCAATGAAACTGATTTGTTTTCTGAACACTTCTGATTCAGAGGTATTTTTTTAACAATATCACAATTACATTCTCATCACATGAACACCTTATTCAGACTGGATTTTGAAGACAATGCAATTTCTTTAGGAGAAATAAATGAGAGGAGTTCTGGTATTATTACATTCTCTATACAAGGGTTGTTTGTTTGTTTTTTTGTTTAATTTTGTCTTAATACTGTTTATTTTTAAGAAACAGCTTGTTGTGGTTTAATCCCAGATAAAAATTAAACACCATACAGACACTTGCTTAATGCCCAGCTCTCTTCCAGATTTTCACAGGTCTTATGGTCCTTAGATTTTTAAGTCCTGAAAAAAACACAACTTAATAATTTCTGTTGAGTTTGAGGGTTTTTTGGATTCTTTTTGGTGGGAGCTGTGACTGCAAGAGAGCATTTATAGTAATCATCTACTGAGTTTTAACCTTTCAAGTTTCTATCTACACAATTATCAAAAATGTTGAATCACTGTTGATTTTAATTTAAGTAAAATTTTGTAAGTAATCACTTAACTTGCTCCTTTTGTTTTCCGGTAAGAAGTTTCAGGAGTCAACACCTTTTGCTTTACTTCCTTTCAATGGAAGTTCTTAGCTGTGTTTCCAAATGAATATAAAATATCTGTTCTTTGGGAAAAAATGTTTCTAAAATTAATCTAGGGAAAATGTAGTGAGGTACTTCTTTACTTGTTAACTATAACATTGTCAACAAAGTAAAACTTTTAAATTATATCTGTGGCAGAATATAATATTTTAGGAATATGCTTGTGCTGAACCAGTTTTATCAGTTGTTAAGAAAAACTTTTAAAAGACAATGTTTCAAAGAATGCATTACCTGAAGGATGAAGAGGATAGTGATGCAGAAATCAGTGGGTAAAGATTGAAAAGATTAAAAAGATTAAAACCTATTGCCTATCTGGTTTCTGATAGATCTGATATTTGCAACCTATATCACTTCTTAACTAAAATCACAGTGGCTAAATCTTTGGGCTTTTGAGAAACTAATTTCTGAATCTCTTTTACAAAACTCTTTTGAAAACATGCTTAAGTAGCTGATGGGTAACACAGCATCTTCCTTAACAGTTGCAATTAGGCCCTTTACAGATATGGCCTAAAAAATGTTTAAAACCTCCTATGTCGGTCAAAAAGTACTTTCCCATCCTCCAGTTACTCACAAAGTTATATTCTGATAGAAGGAACTCTGACTCTTTAATGTGGCTCCTACAATTCATTTGTGTCTTGATTTTTGGGTGCCACAATATAAAAAAGACATGAACCCATTAGAGAGTGTCCAAAGGAGGGCCACGAGGATGGTGAAGGGCCTTGAGGGGAAGTTGTATGAGGAGTGGCTGAGGTCACTTGGTCTGTTCAGCCTGGATAGGAGGAGACTGAGGGGAGACCTCAGTGTGGTCTTCCGCATCCTCATGAAGAGAAGCAGCAGGGCAGGCACTGATCTCTTCATCTCCTGACCAGTGGCAGGACTTGAGGAAACAGCCTGAAGCTGAGTCAGAGGAGGTTTAGGTTGGATGTCAGGAATAGGTTCTTCACCCAGAGAGTGGCTGGGCACTGGAACAGGCTGCCCAGGGAAGTGTCACAGCACCAAGACAGAGAGAGCTCAAGAAGTGTTTCGACAATGCT
>LTAT01000491.1:0-16343 GCA_003286495.1 Chlorodrepanis virens | reverse complement strand
CCCAAATCCCTCTCCAGGGCTGCTCCCAGTCCCTTCCTTCTCCTCCCAGCCTGGGTTTGTGCTGGGATTGCCCTGAGCCCGCTGCCAGTGGGCGTTTTGACCTTCCTGAGGTTCTCACTGTCGCAGCTCTCTGGGTCTGTCTGGGTGTCCCATCCCTTCCAGAGTCCTTCTGTGGCCGTTCCCCTCCCCACATCCAGGATGTGCTTTCCACTCCTCAGAGTGTGGCAGCATCCCTTTAGCTGGAATTTTCTGTTTGGATCAGTTTTTAGGGATTATTGCCTCCAAAAGGGGCACAACCCGAGTTGGAGAAGGGCTGCTGGGACTCGACTTCTGTCCCAGTTCAGAGGGTGCAGCTCAGGCTGGGTGTGCTCAGAACAGGAGGTTTATTTACGAGTTTGTCCTGTTTTTATTTCTCCCTGCTCCCTGAGCCTTCCCCCCTGTTCTGCCAGGGGAGAACACAATAATAAAGATGCAAATGTGATTTTTCCAACCCAAACATTTCACGGCAGAGCTGTGGGAGTGAGCTGAGGCTCCTGGCTGGGACAGGGATCCAGGGAGAAGGGAAAACAAAAAAGGGCTTTGACCTCACATCACCCCATGGAAACTTCCCCATTTTGGGATCTTTTCGTTTCTCAGGGAGCCTAAACCCCACAGCACTGTGGAAAAAGTGATGGATTTAGTGCAGGTTGTGTTCTCTTCCCTACATTTTCCTTCCTCCTCCCTCTGGACCTGCCCTTCATCCTCCTCAAGGACTCATCCTGCTTTTCCCTTGATTGGGGGTTATATTTTTTTTTTTTTTGCCCTCATGGATGGGAGCCCCGACCAGAGCTGATAACTCTGGGGGTTGGATCCTCCCTTCCTGGAGCCCTCACACGGAGCTTTCCCCACCAGCAGGGTTCTCCAGGGCTTCTCCTCGCGGTGGCCTGGCCTGGAAGACCCTGTGGGGCTCGTCCTGAATCTTTCTTTCCCTGGCAGCTCGATCCTGATAAAGTTTTAATGGGTTTTTAAATTTATCATGAAACAGGCGCAGGGTCAGCATCCGGCTCCGCTTGGGAAGTGTCGGGGTGGGATTTTCCTTGGGGAGGGAGGGAGGAGAAAGGCACATCCAGGTGTGTTCAGCCTCACGGGGCACCTGGGATGGCAGGAGAGCCAAAACCCAGCCTGAAAGCGTTGGGTGCTGCTCTTGGGGCTAAGGAGGAAATCTCTGTCGACATCATCACTTTGTGACTTCTCCAAAGTGGCTCCGGCAGGGGAGGGAGAGGCCGGAGCGGGAACGGCTCCACGGAGTTTTCCAGATGAAAAACACAGGCTACTTGTTCAGCCCTGCAGTTTAGGTCAGCTGGAGTTATGGGAAACAGATGATGGCCGGTGCCGGGCCGGGCTCTGACAGATCCCCCATTGTTGGGCGCCGGGATCCTCCGGAGCGGTGCCGGGAGCGGGGCTCGGCCAGGCCCAGCCTCCCCCCGAGCTGCAGGAGGGGCTGGAGCTCCACATCCAAGGGTTTGGGTCCTTGGGAGGGATTGCACCGAGGGAAAGGTTGGGTGGGGAGGTTTCTGCTCTAGGAATTCAATCTGAGCTCCCGGGAATGCCTGGGGGGAAGTTCCCTGGGAACAGCTTGGATCTTGTGTGGTGAAGGTGTTTTTGAGGGGTGCTGGAGTCATGGAATGGGGTGGGTGGGAAGGGACCTTAAATCCCATCCCCATCCATGTTCAGGGACACCTCCCACTGCCCCAGGCTGCTCCAAGCCCAGTGTCCAGCCTGGCCTTGGGCACTGCCAGGGATCCAGGGGCAGCCCCAGCAAATCTGGGAATTCCAGCCCAGCCCCTGCCCACCCTCCCAGCCAGCAATTCCTTGCCCAGATCCCAGCCCAATCTCCCCTTTCCCAGTGGCAGCCATTCCCTGGCTCCTGTCCCTCTGTCCCTTGTCCCCAGTCCCTCTCCAGCTCTCCTGGAGCCCCTTTAGGTACAGGAAGCTGCTATCAGCCTTTTTAAGGTCTTTCTTCTGAAATCAGTGCCCCTTTCCTTGGGAATCTCTTGGCCTCTGGAATGCAGGGGCCTAATCCTGGATAGCCCCAAGCAGGATAAGCCAGGGACTGAGCTTTTCTGTCATTGTAGCATCTGAGAGATTCAGCCTTCCCTGGACAGCCGAGGGGCTCCTTGCCCTGTCCTCAGGAGGATTTTGGGTCCAGCTCATTCCCATGAGGAATTCTGGGAGCAGGGAGCGCTTCTCAGTGTGGGACAGGTGGATCTGGGGATGCTCAGGCTGCTGGGAAGTTTTCAGCAGGAACGAAGGGGATGTGGAAAAGCCTCTTGTGGCAGGAGAAGGCCCTGGGTCTGTCCTTGTAGCAGTGGCAGGAGAAGGCTCTGGAACGTTCCTTGGAGCAGTGACAGGAGCTGTTCCATTCGGGAAGGGCCAGATCCGTGCCTGGTCCTGCTCATCTCCATGAACTCTGGACACATCCACTGTTGCTCGATGGATTTTGTCAGCTGAAAACAAAACCCACGCCATGGAAAATTGGGAAAAGGAGCAAATCCCTGGCCGGTCCCCAGTGTCCCTGCCCTGCCAGGGACCCTCTGCTGGCTGCTGCCCCTCAACAGCTTTGTTCCTGTGCTTTTCCTGCCCTCTGGAGCGACAGTGGCTGGGAAAGCCGGAGCTGTCACCCTGGAGAGGTTCAATGTCCCTCTGGCCTGGCCCAGCTCTTCCCGAGCCCTTCCTCCCTGCAGCTGTTCAAAAGGGAAAGTTGGAACATCCCAGAAGGCCCCAAGGGGAATCCTGGGGAGGATTGGAGCTGTTCTGTTCCTGCTGGATGAACAAATCTCTTGGGATTCTGGAGAATGGGGCTGCTAGATCCAAACTCGATGTTTTAAAGGCTGGTTTGGTGTTGATCCAAGCAGAGCTGTCTTTGCCTGGGATGAAGGGATGGGAAATCCATCTCGGATTGGGGCAGCACTCCTGGCTTGGGGTAATTTGAGGAGAAGCTCTTCTGGCTGGGCGGCAGAACAAATGAAAGGATCCAGACTGAACCCCTGCCCTTGTTAAATGAACTGAGCAGCACCAAGGACACGGAATTTCCCTCCTGATATTCCAGGGAAAACACATCCCTGCTCCCACTGGAACCTCTGAAGTGGCATTGAAGAGGAATTCGCATCTTGGATTGCTCAGAAGATCTGCTGTGGCCACTTGTGTGTCGTGTTAGAACTTCCCTCAGCCTCAAGATCCCTAAAATTCCCTGGGTTTGGAGGTTCGTGCTTCCACACAGACGCTTCCCTTGCAGCTGGGATGCCGGAGCTTGGCCTGGATTGGGACAGACCAGATGGGATAAAAGGGAATGGTGTCAGTCTCTGCTCCCAGGGAGCAGGGACAGGGTGAGGGGAACAGCCTCGGGCTGGAATATTGGGAAGAGTTTCCTCATGGAAAGGGTGTTCAGACCTTGAAAGTGCCCATGGCAGGGGTGGAGTTCCCATTCCTGGAGGCATTTAAAATCCATCTGGGTGTGGCACTTGGGACAGGGGTCAGTGGTGGCCTTGGCAGGGCTGGGGGTGGTTGGACTCGATGACCTCACAAGGTTTTTCCAACCTTGGCGATTCCATGATTCCAGAAGAGGCTGGAATTTGATGCTGGTGGGCTCTGGCCAGCAGAGTCTCCTGATCCAGGATGTTCCTTGTGCCCTAAGGACGAGGAACATTTCCATGGGCTCCACCAGCAGGGTTCTGCTGTGCCCAGGAGTTCTGCATTTCCTTGGAGAGCTTCTCTCCTTGTTCCTTCCCAGAAAATGCTCTGCCTCAGGATCCTGGAGGTCCTGGATCTGCCGAGTCTCCTCCCAGTTCTGCTTTCAAAGGTGGAAAACTCCTTCTCCTGGAGGCTCATCCTGCCCCTGCTCTCCCTGAGTTGTTGACAAAGTTCTTGTGGACACCAGAGGTTTACAGAGCACAGGAACCTTTGGATAAACCCGTGGAACAAAATCCATCCGAGGCTGCTCCAACCTGTCCTGTGGCTCGGGTTGTCCTCACTCCAGGATCTGCTGAGAGCAAGGCTGGAAAAGCTGGAATTCCCTGTCCAGGCCATTGTTGTGTGATTTTTCAGGAGCACCTGGGCTGGTGCTGGCTCTGCTGGCTGTTCCTGCCGGGACAATTGGGAATTTATGGATCTGTGCTGCAGGCAGGGCAGGGGGTGCTCCTGGCAGCTCCTGGGCACCCTCTGCTCCACCTCAGAGCCCTCCTGGCTTTGTCTGGCAGAGAAATTCCATTTTCTGCCCTTGATTTTCAGTGAAATGAGCTTCAAACAGTTGTTTGCAGAGCAGGGGTTGCTGCTTGTTGCGTCCTGGGAATGCCTGGTTTTCCCTGCTTTATCCAGGTGGGGGAATGGGAATGATCTGGAAGCGCTGGTGGCCTTTGGAAAAAGGTTTCTATCCCACAGTGAGGAGTTTAAGGCACTCTCTTCCCAGTCCCATGCCTTTCCCCTGCAGTACCGAGGAACAGAAATCCCTATTTATTGATTTTTAGTATTTATTTTCAAGAGTGGAGCAACTCTGGATTCCATCCTTGGAGGTCGATGGGAGGCATCGGAGCCCTGCTTGGACCCTGGGATCAGAACTGGCTCCCGGGATGTCTGCTCTGGAATTTGGAGACAGGAGCTCCCTGACCCTTCCACCAACCTCAACAGGCTGTTCTGGCAATTTTATTTCCTCCAGGCTTTCATTTTTCCCCTCAAATCCTCAATTCCTTGGTTTTCCATCATGCTGCCAGGGGAAGTTTTCTGTCCTGCAAAAAGAGGAGAAACCCTGAGCACGTCCAAAATTTGGCTTTCTGCTCCTGGTCCCCACATTCCAGCTGTTGCTTTCATGGTGATTCCCTGGAAAGAAGGGGAAAATCCTGTTTTTGTCTCTCCCCTACAGCAGCAGGTCAGAAGGAGCATGGGATGGGGAGCTGGGGGAACACCAGGATCAGGATCTCTCAGAATTCCTTGGGTTTAAGTGAGGAGAGCGGATTCCTCCCCTCCACATCACACAGGCTGTAAAAATGTCCCATTTCCCAGCAAATTGGGGTTTTTGGGGAAAGTGGAGCATCTGGAAAAGGGACTGAAGTGGGAGGAATCCTTGGATGGTTTGGGTTGGAAGGGAACTCAACTCCAACCTTCCCATCCCTTGGATCCATCCGAGCCCTTTGCATCCCTGGGGTGATCTTTTGGGCTGGAACCTCCTCCTTTGCTGTGCCGACCCTGGCTCAGAGGTTGGGTCAATTAACGCTTCATTAGGAGCTGGGAAGGTTCTGGCAGGACCTGGCTGCTCCAAAAGCCCTTTGGGAAGGCATTCCATGGATTAACACTGGATTCCCAAAGCCGGGCTGGTTACTCAGGCTGTTTTCCCTCTTCCAACGCCGCTCCCAAATCGGATTTGTCAGGAGCTGTGGGGACAGGATGGGACAGGGACAGGACGGGGACAGGGACAGGGACAGGATGGGGACAGGGACAGGACGGGGACAGGGACAGGACAGGGACAGGGACAGGACAGGGACAGGACCTTCCCGGGTCACTGCAGGGCCACGCTCTGGAGCCACACCAACACAAACACAGGTGGCCTGGCCGAGGAGCTGAGCCCTGGCACCCCATAACGTGTGGGGAACCCATCGCAGGTGTGGGGCGATCCCAAAACCCCGGGATACCCCAAATCCTGCATTTTGCCCCATCCCTGCCCCTCTCTCCCAATTCCCCCACGCAGTCCCACGGCTGTGCTGCCGGGCTCCAACATTAGAGGGCATCTCCTCCTCACGCTTCCATTTGCTCTTCATTTTTGTTTTACTGCAGCGGGGCCTGTCCTTAAAAAGCCAGGAGAGCCTTTTCCCTGCTGTGCAGAGCAGCCAGATGGGAAGTGCAATATCCCGCTGCTGCCCCTCATTACTGAGCCCTCGGAAAAGCTCCCCCCTTGCCACATGTGACCATATTAAAGTGGCCTTTGCAGCCTTTCCCCCCATATAAAACTGTCTTCACTCCCGCGGCCCAGGAGTTAAAAGGGAACTCCAGCTGCAGGCAGGAGGCTGAAATTAAAGGCTTTGCCCTGGTCTAAATGGAAATGGATATTGCTTCCCATATCCAGGGCTGGGAACAATGGGGGAATGGCCTGCTTTGCTGGGAGGAAGGAGTGGAGGGGAAGGGGGAAAAGGGGGGAAAAGGGGGAATCTCACCTTTTTCCCTCCTGGTTAACTCTTCCATGGCTGGTTGGGAGCAGGAGAAGCTGAGCAAGGAGCCTGGGACCAGCGGTGGCTTTTGCAGCAGAGCTGAGGCAAAGCCTCCAGCATCTCCCCCTGGAGAGAGCGGGCTTTGAAGCAATTCCTCCCCGAAAGAATGGGGTTTGAAGGAGAGAGCAGGGTTTGAAGCAGTTCCCCCTGGAGAGAATGGGGTTTGAAACAATTCCCCCTGGGGTTTGAAGCAATTCCACCCCTGGGATTTGAAACAATTCCCCCTGGGATTTGAAACAATTCCCCCTGGAGAGAATGGGATTTGCAACAATTCCACCTGGGGTTTGAAACAATTCCCCCTGGAGAAAATAGGGTTTGAAACCGTTCTCCCCAGAGAGAACAGGGTTTGGAACAATTTCCCCCAGAGAAAATGGGGTTTGAACAATTCCCCCAGAGAGAACAGGGTTTGGAACAATTTCCCCCAGATAAAATGGGGTTTGAACAATTCCCCCAGAGAGAACAGGGTTTGGAACAATTTCCCCCCGAAAGAACAGGGTTTGAAACAGTTCCCCCTGGAGAAAATGGGGTTTGAAACCATTCCCCCTGGAGAGAATGGGGTTTGAAACAATTCCCCCTGGGGTTTGAAACAAATTCCCCCAGAAAAAATGGGGTTTGAACAATTCCCCCCTAGAGAACAGGGTTTGAAACAATTTCCCTGACACACTGATGTCCGTGTGCTCCCTGCTGTCCCCGTGTTCCTTGTCCAGGTGTTCCCTGTTGTCCTGAGCAGGCCTGGCCGGGAGCTCGGACTCTGTGGGTCTGGAGAGGTCCTTGAATCTGTTGGATCAAAGATTTCAAACTTATTTTTTCTTCCCCTCTTGCTTTTTCTTGGTAAATTTTGTTGCTTTCAAAGTTGGCTTTAAATGCACTGAGCCGGGCCAAGGATGGGAGAGAGGGAAGGGAGAGCTGGATCTTCCATGGACTCTTCCAGGTGCGGTTTCTGAGGCCCTGCCTGGTTCTTGGTCATTTCATGGAATCATGGAATGATTTGGCTTAAAAGGGGCCTTAAACCCCATCCAGTGCCACTTCCACTGTCCCAGGCTGCTCCAAGCCCTGTCCAACCCGGCCTTGGACACTTCTGGGACGGGGAGCCACGACATCTCCTGACTTCTGGACACTCCTTTCCTTTGGGATCACCTTTGCTTCTGCTTCTCGGCCTCCTTCCTCTTCACCAGACCCAGATAATTTATTTCTGAGTGCACAACAGGAGAAACCAAGCCCTGAAGTACCCAAAATGCAAAACTGGGATTTACTGCCTGGAGGAGGAGCGGGTGGCTGCTGCTTTTTCCAGGACACAGGTCGAGGTCAGGGCTGGGTGGAGGAGCCCAAATCCTGCCCGGCTGGCAGGAGAGGCCTCTTCCAGCCACTCTCTCTTCCCCCCACGCAATTCCTGCTCCACTTCATCTCCGTGTTTTCGGTATCGAGGGGGTGTTTACAGTCAACAAACAGGAGCCTCCTTTTTGATCCCAGCTTTCCCTGCCGAGCACCTGCGAGCGCGTCCATGCGCTCCGTGAGATTTGTTGGGAATATTTACGTTTTCCAAGAGGAGCATCTGCTCGGGAGTCGGACTCTTTGTGCCTCATTAGTGGCTACCAGGCCTCTCTTATCTGCGCTCATCTCCGGGGCATGTCAGGATCATTTTCTGAGCTGCTTTTCTTGGCAGCTCCTTCCTCGCTGGTGGGGAGCTCCTGGTGCTTGGTGAAGTGCCGGACCCTAAAAAAAAACCCAACTTGCTTGTTTCAGCTGGTTTGGGGGTAAAAAAATGGTGATTTGTAAGGGTTTAAAGCTTCTGTGCTGCTTTTGGTGAGATGTGTCCCATCCAAGCTGGTGTGCTGTGCTGAGGGGTTGGGTTTGGGGTATTTCCATGGAATTCCAGGGTTGTGAGGGGGGAGCGGGGATGGGATCCAGGTTGGACTGAGTGGGGTTTTAGCATGAATGTGTGGTTTGGCACTTGCAGGCAGATTAAAATGGAGCCCTGAGCTGGGGCTGTCTCGGGCAGGTGAGGGTGACACAGCCCAGGGCTCTGCTCACGGTGTGAGGGGAAGGAAATCCTGATTTTTGTTGGAAGGAGACCGGAACTGCCTAAACCGTGACTAAAACCCTCCCAGAAATGGGATTTTGGCCCCAGATCTGGCCTTTCCTCCTCCCAGAACATGGGGGAGGGTCAGTGGTCAGGGCACCTGGAGCCCAGGCTGGGAGGTGGGCGCTGTGTGGGACCCTCAGAGGCTCCAGAGCTCTGTGCAGCCTGCTGGGAAGGGATGGGGCCACCTGGGTGGGAAGGGACCTCAGGAGGGCTCCAATCCAACCTCCTGCCTGGAGCTGGGAGATCAGAGCGGGTTTCTCAGGGATTTGTCCAGCCTGGCATGGAAGGGTTCCAAGGATGGAGATTGGGATCCAGCTTTGGGAATTTCCGTCTGCTGCTTTGTGGAATCACGGGATATTCTGAGTTGGAAGGGGCTCACAAGGATCCAGCTCCTGAGGGAATCATCCAGGGATCAAACCCCACGCCTTGGTGTTATCAGCACCCTGCTCCAACCAATCTCAGGGATTTTTATTGGTCTCCTTGTGGAAAAACTTCCTGTCTACCCAAAATTCCCATCTTTATCCACAGAGGAACTTCAGGGGATCAAACCCCACGCCTTGGTGTTATCAGCACCCTGCTCCAACCAATCTCAGGGATTTTTATTGTTCTCCTTGTGGAAAAACATCCTGTCTACCCAAAATTCCCATCTTTATCCACAGAGGAGCTCCCAAACCAGTGGTGCCCCAGTCTGTGAGGGGTTCAGGGTTTCTCCCTTTCCATGAGGGATGTTTGGAGTCTGTCCTTTTGGATGTCACCATGTTGGGCTGTTCCTCCAGCCCGCCCAGACCTCTCCAGGTGTTGGCCCTGCCTTGGGTCTGTCAGTTTTCACCAAATTTGGGGACATCTGCAAAGTGGACAGACCTTGCCCAGGGCTCCTGCAGGTCTTTGGTGAGGATGTGGAGGGAGCAGGTCCCAGAATTCCTGTTATTCCCAATTCCACACGTGGGCCCCGTGGAAAGCTTTGCTGGTTGTCTCAGGCCAGGTTGGACACTGGGGCTGGGAGCAGCCTGGGACAGAGGGAGGTGTCCCTGCCATGGCAGGGGTGGCCCTGGGTGGGCTCTGAGGTCCTTGCAACCCAAACCCTTCCGTGATTTTAGCGGTGTTACACGGATAAATCCAGGTGGGTGCTGGGTTTGGGGTTCTCCAAGCACAGAATTAAATCCATCCCTGATTATTTAAACCAGAGCTGCAGGGATGGGGCTGAGCTGCTCTGTGGGTGGGGGGTACACAAACCTCCCCCCCCCCAGGGGATGTGAAATGGGGCTGTTCTGGTGAGTTTGGGCCGTGCCCGTGGGTTCTGGGCATTGATCTCCCTGCTGTCAGGAGATCCACAGCAAACTGGCACAACCCGGGTTTTCCCAGGGGGAATCTTCAGCAGATCTTTCAGCACATCCCCTTCCTTGGGATGGGATTTTAATGGAAGAGCTCAGAGGATTCACTGATTTTTAAGGAATGATTGATGATGTTCCAACGGGAAGGGTTTGGGATGGCTCAGGCAGTAACATCCCACGGGAATGTTGGCTTATGGATACATGTGTTATCCAGGTAGGGAATATGTGAAGTGCACAAGGTGCATTCCTGCTGCGGGCCGAGGGGAAATTGTGCTCCAAACCATCGCCATCCCAATTCCCAAAGTCCCGTTTCCATGGGCATTTTGGTTATTCCTGGAGAATCAAACCAGGAGCACATTTTTCCTGGTGTGATCCCAGCTCGCTTGGCTCTCAGCTCCGCGCTGCTCCCGAATCCCGAAACATTTTTGGGTTTGTTCAGCTGCTGTTTTTGCTTTCTTGTGATTATCCTCTGTTTTCCCTTCTGTGGTGTTCATCCCCGCTGGTAATTATCCCCCTCTCCCTGCCAACTCTGTGAACTCCGGGGCTAATTTGAGCAGGAGAGTTCTGCCCGGTAATTTTACAAATATGAGGCGTTATTGAGGGTTTTTCCTGGACCGGTGATTACAAGGAATATGGGTCCTTTGGGAGCCAGGAATCCTTTGGGTTCCTCTGCTCCCTCGGAGGGGTTGGGAGCTGGGTGAAGCTGGAATTAAAGCTGGATGGAAAAGGAGCAGCTCCTCTGCCCGGCGCCGGGTTCCGTGGAATGGCTGAGGTTGGAAAAGCCCTCCAGGATTGAATCCAGCTGTCCCCAAACCACCACTGACCGTGTCCCCAAGCGCCACATCCACAGGGATGGGGACTCCAGACCTCCCTGGGCACTTGCAGTGCTTGACCACCCTTTCCATGGAGGAATATTCCCAAATATCCAACCTAAACTTTCCCAACAGGTTTGCTCTTGTTCTCTCCCTCAAACTGTGAGAAAGGAGCAGCCCTAAAGCACAAATCCCACCTGGAGTTTCAGCTGGGTAGCCCAGAAAACTCAGGATCTCCTGGTTGGCTCTGGAATATTCTTGATCTGGGTGATGTGTTCGTTTGGTATTTTGCTTTTTTGGGTTTTTTTATCCAGAGGAAAAGAGGATTCAGGCATGGAATTCAGAGGAGTAATGGATTATCTGGAGACCTGAAAAGATGAATAGTCCTGAACAGATCAAATGTGGGAAACTGGGTGGTCTGAGCTCCAACTGCCACGAAGAGGAAGAAATATTTTCCATTTTGAGGAGAATACAATATGGCAGCAGTGGGAATATCTGGGGAGATGAGGGAGGAATGCACTTAGGAGAAAGGGATGGAACCGGGAGGATGAAGAATGGGAGCAGGGTCACGAGAGGGGCTGTGGGGAGGACGAGGTTTTTGTTGGAGGAACCTTTCATGAGAGAGTCCCTGATTGCTGGGGCAGCCAGCAATGGCTCAGGAAAGGGAAGCTGGGGAGCAGTGCCGTCAGGGGATGGGTTTGGTCACGCTGGCAGGTCCCTGGGCCATAAATTTTGTGGAAACTGTTAAAATGTGACTAGGATTCTGTGATTTTCTTTTTGGGAATGGTTTCAAAGGCTTTTGCTGCTCCTTCCCTTCTGCTGCAGTTCCCTTTGTTGGGTTGGAACGAGGAGGTGGCACCCAAAACCTTCTGAGGCTGAGGAGAATCCAGCCGAGGATGGGAGGCAGGTTCTTGTGGGACCTTCCTGTGCCATCTCCAGCCCAGCTCCGCTCACTTCTGCTTCTCCTGCCCGTGGAAAACACGTCTTTCCTCTGGAAGAGATTCCAAAGGCACTTTAACTTTCAGAGGTTGTGGTGGAGCTGCTCCAGGTGCTTCACCCTCCTCCGAGCCGTGGGTAAAACCGGGATGGAGACCCGGCCTGGGGTTTGTCCCTGTGGGAAGGAGCTGAGGAGATGGGCTGGGAATTTTGGTTCCTGTGCTTCCCTGAGCCCCAGGAGCTGGGAGGCTCCCCCATCCTGGGCTGCTCCTGAGGAGCTGGTGGGGAAAAATCCCCATGGGAATGGTGGGGAGCTGCTGGAGAGGCCCCGGAGCTGCTGCAGGGCTGGAGCCAGGCTGGGAGAACTGGGAATGTTCCCCTGGAGAAGGGAAAAATCCAGGGAGAGCTCAGAGCCCCTGGCAGGGCCTGGAGGGGCTCCAGGAGAGCTGGAGAGGGACTGGGGACAAGGGACAGAGGGACAGGAGCCAGGGAATGGCTGCCACTGGGAAAGGGGAGATTGGGCTGGGATCTGGGCAAGGAATTGCTGGCTGGGAGGGTGGGCAGGGGCTGGGCTGGAATTCCCAGAGCAGCTGGGGCTGCCCCTGATCCCTGGCAGTGCCCAAGGTCAGGCTGGATCCACCTGGGGCTTGGATCCACCTGGGATCATGGAATCATCCTCCTGCCCACGGATGGGGTGGAATGAGGTGACCTTTGAGGTCCTTTCCCACCCAAACCAGTCTGGAATTCTGTGGAATTGGGTTGGACACGGCCGTGGTGGGACACTGGAAGTGCAGCCGGGACGAGGTGTCCTTGTCCTTTCTTTCCTGGAGGAAAGTGTGGATGAGCAGGCAGGGTCCTGGAGCTGGGGGACGAGGGATCAATCCCAGCTCTGCCTGGACTTGGTGCAGTCTCAGCAGAAACCTCCAAAATCTGCTCTTCAAACTGGTCTGAGACCTCCTGCCCCCATGAGCTGCTCTCAGAGGGTCCAACGAGTCCTTGAGGCCACCACAAAACACTGGGGAAACGGCAGCTTCTGCAAGTCCAGTGATGAATCATTAATTACTCATTAATTACTCATTAATTACTCATTAATTATAATTACTCGTTGATTCCAGGGGATGGTGCTCCATGAACGAGGGGTTTGGTGTCTGAGTGTCCAACCGTGGTGGTGGCTCAGCCTCCCCGTGCTCCTGCCTTTGGTGCTGCCACATGCTCATTTATTAAAGAAATGGTTGAAGAAACACCTTCAGTTTTAAATTGGCCCCAAAATTCAATTATTTGAGTCATTCCCTCCAGCTGAACGAGTGGCTTCACTCCGAGGTGTCAGAGGTGCCACCAGGGCTGGCTTGGTGAGGATGGAGATGATCAGGGGGGGTTGTGCTGCTCGTGGGGGTTTGGAGAGCCAAGGCCCAGCAGAATTTAATAAATCCCTTTGGTTTTGTCCCTCAGTGGCTGGGTGGGAGTGGGACAATCCCTTTTTCCTTGGTTTTCCTGTGGTGGAGAGGACCTGGACAACGCCAGGATCCTGAGGATCACCAACCTCAGGCCTTGAGAGGGGCTCAGAGGGAGGTGGCTGCTCCCTGCTTGGAATTTATCACTTTTTAACTTCAGGCACCACCCAGTTTTATCTCTTGGTTTGATAAATTTGTGATAATCCTCCTCTTTCTGTCTCTCACCTGTAGATACCTGATTTCTGCCTCGGGATCCTTCCCTTTCCTGAGGGAAGCAGCTTTTGGGAGTGTTGGGAACACCTGACAGGGAAATGTTGATTCACGGTTCCTGGTTCTAAAATCTCTCTTAAAATATCAAATTTCTCGTAGATTCCAGTTGGTCCTGAGCCTGATTACAGGGCAAAAGCTGGGATTTGTCATCCAGATTTGCCAGGGTGGCCGGGTGTGCCCAGCATGGATCAGGAGCTGCTCATCCTGAGCCCCCCTGAGGCTCAGCCAGGACAAAAAGCAGAATTCCAGGACAAAATCCACATTTAGAATCTCCACATTTAGAATCCCTTTGCAGTGCACCTGCACAGAGGCAAGGAAGCTTTGGGGATGGATTTGAGCACCTAAAAAGGTTTTTTAGATGGATTTGGGCACCTGAGAGGGTTTTGGGATGGCTTTGAGCACCTAAAAAGGTTTTTTAGATGGATTTGAGCACCCAAGAAGGTTTTGGGAATGGATTTTAAGACCTGAGAAGGTTTTTTGGATGGATTTTTTTCACCTAAGGAGGTTTTGGGGATGGATTTTAGGATCTTAAAAGGTTTTGGGGATGGGTTTGAGCACCTGAGAAGGTTTTGGGGATGGATTTTTGCGCCTAATAAGGCTTTGGGGATGGATTTTAAGACCTGAGAAGGATTTTTGGATGGATTTTTTCACCTAAGGAGGTTTTGGGGATGGATTTTAGGATCTTAAAAGGTTTTGGGGATGGATTTGAGCACCTAAAAGGATTTTTGGGGATGGATTTTTCTACCTCAGAAGGTTTTGGGGATGGATTTGAGCACCCAAGAAGGTTTTGGGGATGGATTTTAGGATCTTAAAAGGTTTTGGGGATGGATTTGAGCACCTAAAAGGAGTTTTGGGGATGGATTTTTCTACCTCAGAAGGTTTTTTGGATGGATTTTTGCACCTAAGAAGATTTTTGGGGATGGATTTTTGCATGTAAGGAAGTTTCGGGGATGGATTTTAGGAACTTCGAAGATTTTGGGGATGAATTTGAGCACCTAAGGGAGTTTTTTTGGATGGATTTTAGCACCTCTAAAGGTTTTTTGGATGGATTTTGTCACCTTTGGTAAGGGTAGAATTAGGTGGGAGAGCTCTGGGCACATCCCTGGGCGGATTCCTGCCGGAGCCTGGAGCTGCACTTGGAGAAAACAAGGAGCAAGTCAGGCTATGGCTGCTCCCAAGGCCCTGGTAGCTGAGGGCATCCCGAGGCAGCCTGGTTGTATAATGCCACAACAGCTGGAGAATCATTAAATTACCATCAGGTTTTGCTTTTAATTAATTTATTTTCTGGAGAGGAGCAGGTTGACAGCTGGTGCCTCGCTCAGGTGATATTTGTTGTTGCATGTTGTTTGTTTTGTGAATTCTAAATGAGGCTGAGTTGGGTTTTTTGGGTTTTTTTTTTGTTTTTTTTCCCCCTCTCCCTTGGCTCCCAAGAGTTCAAAGCAAGACGTTGTCCCTTCCCTGAGATGTTTGTGATGCAATTTCAGACAGAAAACAGGGCGGGTGTGGAGGAGGGAGGATGGGCAGGGATGAAACATCCAGGCTGGATGGCCCGGGGGCCCAGGCTGGGGCTCAGCCTCGGCTTCTGAGGAGCTCCAGGATGGGGGTGCTGGGGTGGAGCCTGGCTGGGAGCAAAAATCAGCCCAGAGAGCCCAGCCCGGGGGGGATGGCCATGGAATGGGGTCAGCTCTGGGCATGGGAATCCTCTGGGTGCTCAGAGCCACGGCAGGTTGGGAAAGATGAGCTGCAGAGTTTGCTTCTCCCAGTGCTAAGGGGTGGTCTTGAGGAGTGCTCCAAACACATCCTGGAATTCTGTGCTCCAAACACATCCTGGAATTCTGTACCACAAAACCATTCTGGAATTCTTCACCCCAAAACCATTCTGGAAAATTCTTCAACCCAAACACATTCTGGAATTCTGTGCTCCAAAACACATTCTGGAATTCTGCACCCCAAGCACATTCTGGAATTCTGTACACAAAACACATTCTGGAATTCTGCACCCCAAACACATCTGGAATTCTGCACCCGAAACACATTCTGGAATTCTGTGCTCCAAACACATTCTGGAATGCTGCACCCCAAACACATTCTGGAATGTGGTGCCCCAAACACACTCTGGAATGCTGTGCCCCAAAACCATTCTGGAATTCTTCACCCCAAACACATTCTGGAATTCTGTGCTCCAAAACACATCCTGGAATTCTGCACCCCAAAACCATTCTGGAATTCTTCACCCCAAACACATCTGGAATTCTGTGCTCCAAACACATTCTGGAATTCTGCACCCCAAACACATTCTGGAATTCTGCACCCCAAACACATTCTGGAATTCTGCACCCCAAACACATTCTGGAATAATGTGGTGCCCCAAACACATTCTGGAATTCTGCACCCCAAACACATTCTGGAAATTCTGCACCCCAAACACATTCTGGAATTCTGTGCTCCAAAACACATCCTGGAATTCTGCACCCCAAACACATCCTGAAATTCTGTACACAAACACCTCCTGGAATTCTGTACACAAACACCTCCTGGAATGCTGCACCCCAAACACCTCCTGGAGTTCACAGAATCCCAGGAGGGCTGGGTTGGAGGGACCTTTACTGCCCATCCATGGGTCGGGAATCCTCAGCCGTCCCAGGGCGCTCCAAGCCCTGTCCAGGCTGCCTTTCCTCCCCCTCTTTGTGTCTTTGGTGACTTTTGCCCTCTCATTCTCTTTGCTGACTCCACCACTGGTTGATTCATGGAGCAAGAAGCCAAATATTTGTCCAGACTGGGGTTGAGGAAGCAGCTGGACACATCCCTGGGGATCCCAGGAACTGGGCACGGGACGTTCCTGTGCCCGAGCACTCAGGGTTGGACTCGGTGTGTTCAGATCAACTCTTTATGCTCTGATGCTTGAATGGAACCTGGGAGGAAAGTTCCACATTTGTGCTGGTTGGACACAAGGTTGGACACGGAATGTGCCAGCTCTGGGGTGGTGGCAGTGCCAGGGCAGTGCCCTTGTCCCCTGTGCTGGCACTGCTGGGGCAGCTCTGGAGAGCCCTGGAGGGACTGGAGCATGGCCAGGGCAGGGACAGAGCTGGGCAGGGGCTGGAGAATCCCTGAGGGAGCTGGGCAGGGGCTGGAGAATCCCTGAGGGAGCTGGGCAGGGGCTGGAGAATCCCTGAGGAGCTGGGCAGGGGCTGGAGAATCCCTGAGGGAGCTGGGCAGGGGCTGGAGAA